>CABFWO010005901.1:12308-41098 GCA_902155825.1 Timema genevievae | reverse complement strand
AACATTAAACATTAATTTTATACCATTAAAACACTATTTTTAATAATCCGCGATTTTTCCATCCCCTGCATATCATAAACAATTCAGCCTAGAGAACAAATGAATTGGATCTTTTTTGTGGGGAATTTAATGTAGTTTAATTTTGTACGTGAACACCTTTTCGTTAGAGGCCACGGTTTTCGAGTTATACGAGAATAACGTAAAATAATTACCTTTAAATGCTCCCCCAACCCCCGCTCACCTCCCAGTGGTCAGGATTTTTAGTATGTTGTTCATGGTACTCCCCCATTCCACTGTACAAAAATTTGCGACTACACGAATTATTTCCCCTATTTTTACTTCGTTGACTGGACTATAGCACCTGAACTTTGTGTCAATGCTGGCTTGTTAGAAATCTTTCAGGTCTTATAAGATCATTTAAAGATTACCGAGCCCTCCCCCTTCACCCCTTCCGCATACAACCAGGCGTACTTAATGGGGATTTGACAAAAATAGAATGGAGGTAAATTGAACTAGCATCTGAACCTTGTGTCAATGCTGGCTTGTTAGAAATCTTTCAGGTCTTATAAGATCATTTAAAGATAAACGAGCCCTCCCCCTTTACCCCTTCCGCATGCAACAAGGCGTACTTAATAGGGGTTTGACAAAAATAGAATGGAGGTAAAGTGACCTCTCTCCAGTGGAATATTAAATAGAAAATTCATGGACAATTTTAGGGGTTTATTCAGTTTTTTGTATATAAACACCAAATTATAATCATACTGTTGCAAGCGTAAACTAATAGCGACTATTAATGCCAAGTTAAAAAATTAAATTTCATTCTCAATTAATACGCCTAGTTTGAAGCTCAAACACATTTATTAATTTCTATCTAATTTTTATCTAATTATTCCATGGTTTTATTAAATTTTGGATTTGGCATAATTGTTTGGAATATTCATACCTTAAATTTGACACAATAAATATCTTACTATCATTCGTGATAGTTGAAGTGTCATCAGAATAAAAATAGCCTTTGGGTAAATGGGTGAAATGTGGGCTGCGGGTTGCCCTTTCAATTGTAAAGCTCCTTCTTTATGTGTGTAG
The DNA here is from genome assembly GCA_902155825.1 of Timema genevievae. Taxonomy (NCBI): domain Eukaryota; kingdom Metazoa; phylum Arthropoda; class Insecta; order Phasmatodea; family Timematidae; genus Timema; species Timema genevievae. Next base: position 40,012 of record CABFWO010005901.1, on the reverse strand, counting down.
CTGGAAGCGAAGAAGGGTTGAAGGGGAGGGAGGGAGATGAGGAAGTTTAGGAGCTGGTGTCTCGCACCGTGTGCCGTGAAACGTCAAACCTCATAAACACTAAAGACAAAACTTAATTCCGTTTCTTTATTTTCACTATGTTGTGCTATTATTTTTTCTTTATACAGTATTTTTTATACTTCTTATTAATACTTGTTCCTCTCAAAATTTCGTGGCACTCCTGGCCAATCTCGTTGCACCCAGGCTGAGAATACCTGCACTAAGAACACAAATCTTGGGAATACGGTGGATTCTGATTTGACTATGGAATTGGTAGACGTAACAGGACCTCATATAAGCCCTAAAAGTCAGTCTAAAGTTATTTTAGATTTATTAAAACACGTACCAGGCTGTTATGACCAAAACCCAAACTAATCTTTCAGTAATTTGATTTTAGCTCTATCTGAGGTGGCGGAGACGTTAAAAACGTCAGACTTAAGAAATAATTTTGCAAACTATTTTCGGGCTGACCCTCAGAAAATGTGTATCATTTGCCAACAAGCCTAGCACTATGTTATAAATTCCCTCCCTGGCTTCCTTGGTAGAGGGGACTTTACTTTCAGAAAGTGAGCACCTGTTTATGTATTCACCTCACATTCGTTGGCGAGGTGCGGGTTCAACCCCCTTAAATACCTTCACTCTCTTGATGTCCAAAGTTTTATCGGTTGGATTTATGCAAGATAAAGTGCCCGTTGCGTGAGCAGTTTAATGGTCTAAAATTTCAAGCTAAAATAAAACAGATTTGTCACGAACCAAATGTTTTCACTGTTGTATGTTAGGTCAATTTCAGTACCAGCGTCTATCGGAGAACTGACTGTGCATCTTTGGAATTGTGGGTCCAATAGGAGACGCATACCTGTACCACAGCGTTCTCGCACTATAGTTTCTGTTAACGTGGGTTCAACTCCCTGCATTCTTGATTCTTGAGCTAGTATCTCCTTTATCTTGAGCTAGTAACTCCTTTATCAGCGAAATATATTCAAATCAGATTCAGAAATAGAATAAGTTCCGGATTGAATCTATTGTGCCCAAGCTATGTGATGTTTCCTATAGGCGAGATTTGTTTACTATCTAGCTGGTTACCCTTCCCTTAAAATAGACAGGTTCTCATGGAAACGCTAATTTTTGGTTATGTTGGAGCTTTATTATGATGTCTTACTGGGGTTAGATTTTTGGTTTGATACCAAGGTTAGCTTGGAACTTTCCTTTCGTGAGTTTCCTTTAGATTATCTCCCCATTATAAAATCAGGTTTATTGATATAATGTTTCCACGTTCCGGATAACGCAGAGGAAATAAGTGCCTTGGTTGGTCAGTTTCTGATGTAATTACACAGAGGTGTGGCCAGTGTAACGTTATGCCCTATGATATCGCTGTCGATGACCAAATCCCAGTAAGATCAGGCCCATACTCGTGTTTCACGCCCACATTAGATAATTTTAGAAAGCTTATCAAGAAAATGATGGTTAAAAGGTTTATTCGCCCCTCCAATTCAGCGTAAGCAAGTCCAGTGTTTTCATCCCATGTAGAGGGAAATGTCATAGGTTGATTGTGGACTACCATGTAATAAATAGAACTATACAATTTTATTACTATCTCATGCTTAGCGTAGAGTCACTTTTCAGCATTGGGAAAGAGGGGCGGGAGAGGGGAGTGGTGAGCTAAAATTTAGAGTCTAATAGATCTAAATGTGAGTTTTGTTAGGCATTATACTCTTACTGAGAAGCCAAAGAAGTTTACGGCCTCTGTTACTCCATAGTAGGCCAATGAGCTAAACCGAGTTCCACAAGCTTTGTGTGTATGTGATCAAACTCTCAAACGTATGTAAGACCATATACTTTCAGTCATTAACTATAAATTTGTATTAAATTTACTAAAAGATAATATATAAATATAAACATAACGAGACCTTGGAGGAATACTTGGTAGCAGACATTTCTAATGGAATCCCCAAAATTGGGGGATTTACATAAAACTAAGTTCAAAAAATATCTCGAATCATAGAAGACCTGAGAGGCTGAAAATTTTCAGACAGGTAGCTCCTAACCCAAAAGGGTGCACAAATGTTTTGTGACAGAAAATTCTCAAGTGGCCCCCCAAAATGGGGGGAGGCGTTTCTAGAAAAACAAAGTCGAAATTTTCTCAAAGCTCAGTAGACCTATTAAGCTGAAATTTTAAAGACAGGTAGCCCCCAACCCAAAAGGATAAAAAAACTTGGTAGCAAAAAAATCCAATGGGGCTCCAAAAATAGAAGAATTTATAAAATATTCGAATAATTTTCAAAGCTCAAAAGAGCTAGGAAGCTGAAATTTTGCAGGCAGGTAGCCCTTAGCCTATAATGGAACAGGAATGTTTGGTGGCTGAAAATTTCAATGGAGGCCTTTAAAATTGGGTGTGTGTCCAAAAGTCGACATTGGTGATCTTGGGGCAAAGTGACCCGATGTTCGTGGGTTCAAACCCAGCTGGAGTTGACGAATTTTTCTTGAGCGATAAAAATCCTTGGCATAACTTCCTTTGGAAGAGAAGTAAAGCTGTAGGTCCCTTGTTGATTGGGGCATGAAAAAGAACTCTGGAAAATATGTGAAATATCTTTAAGGGCAAAATTAGTACGCCCTTTCGCTCTCACCCAGATACATTCTAGTGTGCTGATATAATAATTCAGTTTATAAAGCACAAGCTAAATTACTCAAGTAAATGAAAAAAATTAAAATTATTTCCCAAAAATAAAGTCAAAAATATATAATTACTTTAGGAAGAAGCTCAAATTATGCAGAGTTTTGCTGGAACATTTGTTGAGAGAAAATTCATAAGGAACTCCCCAAAATGGGGGTTGTTCCCTGAAAAACAAAGTCGAAATACTCTCAAAGCTCAGTAGACCTTGTGAAGTAGAAATTTTTCAGGTAGGTAGCACCTGGCCATGGCCATGGGGGCCCCCAAAACTTGTTTTTTTAAAAGTAAAAAATCTTAAATGCCAGAAAACCTAGGAATCTGAAATTTTGCAGGCACGTATTCCCCAACCAAAATGGGTGCAGGAACCCTTTGTGACCGAAAATTCACATGGGGGCCCCTAGTATTTTTTTAAAAACAAAGTTGAAATAATCTCAAAGGCCGGAAGACCTAATAAGCTGAGATTTTCCAGGCAGGTATCCCCACACTAAAAAGAGTGCAATAATACTTGCTGACAGAAAATTTTATTTCGGGTAGTGGGGGTGGGGGGGGGGAGGAAGGGTATTTTTTTTAAAAAACTTGGTCAAAATAATTTCAATAGCCGGAAAACCTAGGAAGTTGAAATTTTCCAGGCAGGAAGCCACTAACAAAAGTCGTGTAATTAATTTTATTTATAATAAAATCTTCAATTGAGGAATAGTTTAACATTTTAATTAGAGTGAATATTTGATCTACTATAAATTATTTAATTGAAATCTGCCTCACAGATTTTGAGGGTCACTAAAATTGTTTCTCATTCGCAATCGTTTTCCAGCAAATTCCAATGGGATACATTACATGACCAGAAATGAAGCCGTTGATTTTTAAACGGGTACTATGCTAGTAAAACTAATAATGGCATGTCTGGGCTATATCAATCTTAATTTCAATTTGCGGAAAGAGTATCCAATACTAATGTACCGTTGTCCAGGGCACGCACGAATGTACTAATCGTTTATCCTTTTCGTGGAGCCGGTAGAGGCTCTTTCTATGTCCCGATGGTAGTGAATATGACGGGGTAGAGCCAATGAAGAATTAATGAAAGTTAAGACCTAAATAAGATGATCTAGAAAATTATAAACTTAATTTATAAATTAAGCAGTTAATAACGTGATTAATGTATTACATGAAATTGACAAGCACTAAAATGTATAATTTAAATAAAAATTTAATATATAACCATAGTTTATGACATGAACAATTAGATAAAATTATGATGCATCATCAACTAAAAATATAATACTCAAACGTGTTGATGAATAGTCTTAAAACATAAGTTGACACATTAAAATATTAATACAAAGAATATAATATACAATATTACTTGATATGAAAAATGTGCTTAGGTCCAGTTTTGTTTTGAAATTAAAGAATAAAAATTAAGTTTATATCTGCCAAACTGATTTTGAAAATTAGTTGAAGTATTTATGTAATTTAGAATGATCTAAGTCTTATCAATGTTTTTTGTACCATTACTCAATTTTGACATCCAGCACTGAAAAAAGTCTGGATTACTTCATTACTTCACGTAATACATCAACCCTTTTATTAACTGCTTAATGTATAAATTAATTTTATAATTTTCTAGATCAACTTATCTTAGTATTAACTTTCATTATAACCACTCCTTAATTTCAACTATTCTTTTAGAATGTTTTCTAAAATTTTAACCTAACTAAGCATAACTAACCAAACCGTGGTGACAATTGAAGCTATTTCCCTTTCAAGAAAAGTTCTTTAGTACCAGCCAGGAATCGAACTCGGGACCTCTAAATCAGCAGCCACGGGATAAGACCACTATACCACGAGGCAGGTTGGTTTATCTTAGCTATAATATAGGGTCAAAGTGTAATCCATCATGGTTTCAGGGTGAACTAAGTGTACATATTTTACTAACCGTAAGAAATCAGACTCATGTCAATAATGTTCTCTATGTTTTTCTCAGAATTTACCCTTGAATCCACTACCGAAGTTTTGACATTACGTAATGGAGCACCCTGTATATCAAAGTTGCTGTGGTGACTTTTCACCCGTATAAATATCTACAATCCATACACTTGAATATTTCATGCTGAGATGATGCACGCTGTTAGTATAATAGAGAAGGTGGGAAGATGGGGCCGGGATCCATGCTTTACGTTCTGGCGAACGGACTGCAAGATTGCAGATATTATGTCTTACTACCCGTTTAGGCTATCTCAAGTGTTACACTAATCGGGTATGACTTAAGAAAGTGGGGTTTAGGGGAAATGAAACCACATTTGCGTGGAGAAATAATGGGTAACAATTGAATAAAAAGCCGCCCTTAGTAAGCCAGGCTGGAGATCGAACCTCAACCTCATTTCTACCAGCAAGGCATATTGTATGATCCCGATACTTAGTCCACGCGCCCACCAATACGGGCTGGTAAACTGTAGTTTAGCTATATTTTCACTATAAGCCACATACAAGGGTCTTTTATTTTTATATCCAATTAAATAAGTAAATAAATTTGTACTAAAAACATAATTCCAACTACTAAGAAATCATTCGCACAATCACTATTAGGAATTTTATTGTAAGCATTCATGGTTTATTTTAGTCAATATTTTAGGAATATTACATCTTAGCATAAAAATAACATTCCTTCAAGAGAATTGTGTGTACCCATAAATCCCAACTCAACGCCCACCCATAAACCAAACCTCCGTACTTTTTAAATTACCACTAGAATCATAAAAATAACAACATAAAATTCAGTCCACTTTCATTAAAACAATAAATATTTGGTTTTGGGATTATTTGAAATAAAAGAAAATCACTTTCAATTTTACTAGAATTAGATTACTCGTATCTTTTCCGAGCATGTACAGTACTTTTACGAAAACGCCACTGAAAAAAAATTTCTGGCCTATTATCAAATTAAAGTCTAATTTTACTAGAAAGATTTTTCAATCCGGTAGTTGGAAAAGATACTAAATATTCTTTTGCTTATTCATAAATCTTTGTGAATCTAAAAGTTTCTTCGTATGAAAATTGGACTTAGCGCAAACAAATCCTCATAATGACTATTAGTTTTGTTAGTAAAAGTAATAATAGCCTTTCATTCACAAGCCTTTAGCCGGATTGAACTGAATTAGTTATTAAATTAAATACTATAAAATACTGATATTTATATTGCATTAGAGTTAATCAGATTAAAAACACATAGCCAAAGTAAAAACCATCCAATTAGAATCAATTAGCAATAGTAGTTTTAAAAAATGGTAATATTAAAGTGGATCTGATTAATAAACAGGTTTAGTGGTTTAGACGCTCAAAGAGTGGTGAAAAAACTTTTGAATAATGCACACCAAATGGATGTTGTTTGTTGAAAACTAGAGATGAATAAAATAAGGGTTGAAAAAATAGTTTTTCATTACTTTCAAATGTTAGTGTTTTTGATTAAAAAATATCTATATATTATAAGGATTATGATATGGATTATAATAATATATGTTAGTATAGTATACATATATATATTGATTCATGTATATAATATTGGTCACACACTAAAAATATTGATGTTTGGATTTCAATTTTAGTCTGTGCTTTATAAAACATTTTACTTTTAAAAGTGAAAATAAATAGTTGCACTATAAAATTTTACTTTTCAATACCTTGTCCTACTTCTGTTCAGAGCGGTTAAAATATAATTGCACTAGTGGGATATGGAAGAATAAGGTTGAAATGAAAGAAAATGCATCGATGATTGCGTGGTGGGAGGATGATACAGTATTTATGAAACCCCACCCACAATACAACCAGTCAGGGTTCAAACTCAAGCCCCCTACTCCCCGCTCACCATTTAACTAGACTTTATTATACAAATATAATAGGACTTGAAAATGATGTACTAGTAGATTTTTAAAAATGGGCCAAAACATTTAGTTTAACGATCATGCAGAAGCACTGAGCATTTGTGCATAAAAAAACACAAGTTTGTTTGCTCAAATATAGTTATATTAACTTGAATCTTTAAATATTCTCAACATTTAAATTTCATTATCAGCATATTTGATTATTTATCACTATATATATTTTAAATTTATAATGCTTATTTTATTGTTCTCATCCAGTCATTCGTGAATATGGTAATCAAATACCGACACATGTTGAAATAATTCAACAGCTGGTCTTCAAACAACTAGAGATACTAAAGATCATGGGATTACTTATAAAAACAAGACATTGAAATGAAGCAACGCTCTATATAATAATAATAATAATAATAATAATAATAATAATAATAATAATAATAATAATAATAATAAAATTCTTCAATTCTGTAAACTTTAAATTTCCAAACTGCATGATAAGCTATTCCTTATATTTCAATCTTTGACTTTTACATAAAATTTAATGCATGCTACTATTTACTACCAATATTTACCATTTATTATGCATTACATTTTACTTTATGTGTTACCATTTTTGTACTATGCTATTTTTTGTTTACGACATGCCTTAATGATAAACTTAGATTTGTTTAAAGTGTCCCAACAAGGTAATACCTATTTCTAAATAAAATTCACCATATTTTGTTAAATTAAAAATTCTTTAAAATGTTTTCAATCTTAATAGGACTATAATATTTTATGATCAATTTTATGTTATATTTAAATTTAAAATTTAAAAAAATTTCCAATGCTAGTCAAGTTTTATATACGTACCGTACATTCAATATTTTGATGAATTAAAATTTACTTATTCATGTCTACATTAATCTATTGTTTTAATTTGTTTTATATAACATTAAACATATTAATTATTAAAATATCTCAATGCTAGTAAATCTTTTTATTTTAACTTCAATCTCTTTTTGAAAGCATTTTTTTCATAAAATGTAAATGCACCCGACAATATTTTGGTCCATTTTTATTAAATAAAAACTTTACTAGTAGCCTACATCATTTTCAAGTCTTATTATTTTTGTATTGCAACGCTCCTTACTTAAATAATTTTTTAGAATATTTTCTAAAATATTAGACTTTATTAGTTTAATCGAGTGAAATTTACCACCTGAAAACAGGAAAGAAACCAGCATCTTTGTAATTCTTGACTTAATTGAATGAGTCGGTCATCAGGAATGTTCCTGTGGACTATCATCGTGTGTCAGTTAATTGTGATAAACACGAGTTAAGGTAGATTTGACTAACTTGACGATAACTCCGCACCTTAGCTAATGTGGGTACATTTATTCATAAATGATCAACAACCTAAAGGTTGTTACTGATGTGATACCTCATCCATCTGGAACATTCCACACGCTCGGCCTACCAGCCGGTTAGTGACGCCCAACCCCACCATATGTGAGAAAGCACCCTCGGTGATTTCCCGTGTATTTTGGCTCATAATTTTACAAACGAGCAGGAAAGATCCAACAAATATTACCGGGAAGGCGTCTCAAACACATTACAGGGTTCTTTTACATGCCACAGTCGACATAGGGACTGACGGATTTACTTCCCCTCTGAAGGAAGCTGCGCTACGAATTTTTCATCACTCGGTAAGAATATGGTGACCTCACCCATGTTTGAGCACACGAACCACGAGTAAAGTAATTTTATGGCAATCACTTTATCCCATGACCACCAAGGTCATCGGCCAAGATATAGTTTCATTTTATTATAAGTTATAAAATGTTTTATACTTAAAAAAATCTTGAATAAAATTTGCCTATATTGAATTTTGTTAGCGTGGACTTACTTTTGGCCCACTTTGGTGGTTGCGAAGTCAAAGGCTTCATCAATATATTAGTGGGGAAATGGAGGTTTGAGTCGCGGTAAGGTGTAATGAGCGTGGTTTGTCCAAAAAGTTTTTCCAATCTCCCTTTCTAATTCAACCTTACTTATCACCAACACATTCAAACAATCAGTACATAAACGTATTACAGGAACGGGTAGTAAGACGTAGTGCTAGAAAAAATACTTTTAGTTTAGAGTGGCATACCAATTGAATCTCGCAATGAGACAATCCCACAAAGTAGAGGCACAAGATGGAATGGAATTAGTTCACGTAAACTATTAATTAAATCTGGTCTCGGTCATGTAAATCTGTTGTCTTCATTGCATAGGAGAGAGTTGTCAAGGTTTATACAATGAAGTCCTATATTACTAATAGTTGTGCACTCAAGCAGATCTAATAAACTAAATTCCTCGTAGTCACTGAATAGATTATGGAGGCATTTCATGTGCGCTGGAAGTTCCAATCTTAATCGTTGTGAGATCCACGTAAACAAGGTCTACTCTATAGTCAATGCCATATATTTATAAATGAAAGTGAAGATCTATTAGAGGTAGTTTAGCTTATCTCTTTAAGATTAAAAACTACATATTATGTGGCCGCATGGTCTAACACGTCTCTCTCATGTTAGACTGTATTGCCAATGACGGGAGATCAGAGTTCGAACCCCGGTCAAATTTCCTGAGTTTTTTTAAATAAATGGTTTACCATTCTGCCTCCACGCGAATTTGGGTATATCTTCTCTAAGTGTCTATACACCTCATCCCTACTGCATTATCATAACCAGTGTGTGCGTATAACCAAGGCCATCTTTAGAATCAGGCTGGAATGTAAACTGAGTCAACTCAGCTTGAAGTGAGGTCAAGGGTCCTAGCAATCTGCTGCATTTTATGTAGAATAAGTGACTACTCCCAGTTTTATTTAATTTAAATATTTAATTGGTATTTTGAACTAGATCAAAATAGGGATAGGCTGTAATTAGGTGGACTGAATAAAACTAGCTCAATATATGGTTAGGGTGTAAAGAAGTGGACAGGATATCACTAGTTCAATATATGGATAGGATGAAATGAGGTAGACTGTTAGGGTGTTAAGAAGTGGACAGGATATCACTAGTTCAATATATGGATAGGGTGTCATGAGGTGGACTGGATAGAACTAGCTCAATATATGGATAGGGTGTCATGAGGTGGACTGGATAAAACTAGCTCAATATATGGATAGGCTATAATGAAGTGGACTGGATAGAGCTAGCTCGAGATAGGGATAGGTGTCGTACATTTGTAAGTGCGGCACTGAACTTTCTAGTTCCTAATGCGATAGAGTGAGTAAATAAGTTATTTATTGTATATGTCTATCATACATACAAAATCTTTTCAATGTGTATATAAAATATATAGGTAGGAGGTGGTTATAAGGCCCACCAGGAAATAAGGCCCAAGTGTTTTAAAAATATCCCGCCAAATTTCTTGGTAGATATTCGTGCCGTCACGAAATTGATACAGGTGCTATCTATCGACAACAGCAGGGAAATTGTATCTTGTGTTCAGTACAATGTGTGTCAAAGAACTGGCAGGTGAGTGTTATATTCTTTTTATAATTTTCCATCTCAAATAAAGCTACGGTCTTATGTTAGTTATTTAATATCCTAATCGTTATGATAGAAAATGTTAGTTTACTTAATAAGCAACATCATCATGCAATGAAAGTCGGTTTCAGATAATTCCTATATTAGTTTCGAGTAGAAATCAAAATGTCGTGCTAACAGGAAATAAGGCCCACCGAAAAGACAAGTGGGCCTTATTATCTGCCTTGGATTTTAAAACACATTACTCTTAACATTTCCGATTTTAATTCTCAAAAGGACAAATCACTTTTGACTTCCAGCCTCCAATTCGTTCGAGTTTTATTTTATTCCCCAGGCACTAGTATTAAAGGACTAGGTAGCCCTCAGAGAGACTCTAATTGCAGTTGGAGAATGTAAAATACAGAAAATAATTGGCTCCTTACAGAATGATGAAACTTATACCAGAATGTGAAAACCCAATTTCTTAGATCATAGCCTTGAGTTTACAAGATAAAAATATAAATTTAGATGATTTATTAAAATTATAAATAATAAGCAAATTTTATTTTTTTATTTTTACTACCCGTTAGCAACATAGTTAAGTGGAACAGTTTCGGTAGTTTTGCTAGATTACAACAGCAGCAGCAGGCTCGCTCTGACATTTCCCAGACCAGTAACCACTAGCCATATTTTTCTCTTTTAAACATGTGTAGAAAATATTGTTTTGTAAAACAAAGTTGCTTATGGATCCAGGGTATTGGAAAACGATGGGTAAGAAATGCCAAGGTCTGAGAACAAAGTGGGACCAACCTATGATGGAATAAGCCCTGAGGTTACTCAGACGGGGAAAATCGTAAAGGTACGTAGAAAGTAAATTTGGTATCCCGTGCGGAACTCTGAGGAATCACTTGAAATAGGGGTCATCTGAACGAAAGTTGGATAAACGAAGCATTCTAACTAGTGAACAAGAATGTGACTTAAAGAACCGAATAAAATGTTTCTATGAAATCGGATTCCCACATACAACAGTAATTCTACGCCGGTGTTTATACATGTTTGTTGAAAAGCAAGGCATCCCACATCCATCCAACAAAGAAGAGCAGTTAGCAGGTAGGGAATGGTACTGTTTCTTCCCGCGCCATCACCCACGTCTTTCCGGGAGGAAAGCACAATCATTAAATCCAGCTAGGGCTCAAAAACTGAATCGTGTGATTGTAGAAGACTATTTCTCTAATCTTGGCGACACTCTTTGCTTCATTAGATTTAAAAAGCTGATCACAAAACTTTTTTAACATGGGTGAGAAAGGGGTTAGGCTTACGCTACACCATCAACAGTAAGTTTTAGCAGAAAAAGGAACTAAGCCAGTGCATCTTATAGCTCAAGAACATGTGAAAAATGTGATTGTGATTGCATGTACAAGTGCTCTGGGTCACGTGATACCACTAATGTCTTTATTCAAGGGTATAAGGTACAGGCAAAGTTTCAGATATGGACTGCCCACTTGCTCAGTTGTAGAAATGACAAGCAAACGTAGCATGACAACTGAAGTTTTGTCAAATGGATTGACCATTTTGGTAAACACAAAACTCCTGGCCCCACACTACTTATTCTCGATGGATAAAAATGTCACCTTGACATTTAAATTATGGATAAAGCGGATCAATTTGAATTTACTTTGTTTTGCTTGCCGTCCAACACGACTCACGAGCTGCAACCCTTGGATAAGGCAATATTCCGATCATATAAGCACTACTGAGACCAGCAGTTTCTTTTGTTCTGGGATGAAGATCCCAAGGAGCCAAACCGTAAACTTACTAAGTTTCTCGAGTATTCATTACTGCCTGGAGTAAATGTATGATACTAGCCAACATTTCCAGTGGCTTTAGGGCAACGGGTATTTTTACATTTAATAGTGCTGTGATACCCGATGAAGCATTCGCACCCAGTCTTTTATCACATCAAGAAGAGTCTGACGATGACATGCCTCTCTCACAAAGATTGGCAACACTTGAGAAGTCACCATTTCAAGTCATTATTTCTACACCTTGCATCAAACTTAAACGCAACGCCACCCACCTTAAAAAGGGCGTTAGATACAGAACTCAAACCTTGAAACGAAATATTTTTGGAAAAGATTGTGACAAAGCGCTGGAGCGAAATAATTCTACAACCATGGCTTAACCATCCACATCGAATGCTGACCAAGGCCCTACAAAAGAGAACTGGTTATGTGGTGTCTGTCAAGAAGATTTTGTTGTAGACATGTGTGCATGTCGTTCATGCCATACTCGGGTACATGAGGACTGTGTTGGACTCACAGTAGATGACGATGAAGATTTTATTTGTCCTGAATGTAATGAGTAATTACTAAAATGTATTGCCCTGAACTTAAGGTGTAACTTATCGACTGTGTTTCTTTTAGTTTTAATATAAGATGGTGGTTACAATGATTTATGACAAAGATTGTTTGGCTTGACTTCATAAAACAATAACGGCACTTTATTTTTTATGTGATGATTGATATCAGGAAATAATATATTCTATTGATTTGTTTCACTTTTATTACGTGGTGAGAACTTGAAGGGATTTTGTCTTTATAAGGGATGCACGTAAAGGATTTATTATTACCTTTTCCATTGTCATTTATATTTCATTGCGTGTTTGGTTAAAATGAGTATCACCAGCAGTGTTAGGTTATGTTTTTAATAGTTTGCTAATTTATCGTAGGACCCATTTTTTTCTACCTCCATTATTAAATATTTTATAAGCAATTATTTTGTAAGTGGTCCTCATTTGCACCCCTTACCTTATATATATATTGAAAATTGGTCATATATATATATAATAGAATCGAAATGGGTACTTTTGACTTAATATGTTAATGCAATGCTACAAAGATATCCATTCTCACCTTATTGCTTGTCATGTTAAGCAAAATAACTAGGATCGATTGTTATGTGCAGGATTTTTTTACAATATATGTTTGGAAATACTTGTGAACATCAGACAATACGTACCATATGTGAATTCTAAGATTCTATGACAATTATTATAATACTACACACGCAGCCTTTATATATATTATTTAGAAAATAGGATGAATCCACCCCCAGATAAATAGTAAAATATTCTTTACAACACCACCAGGGACCAAAACAAGCTAGCTTGGACTAGTGGTAAATGTTAATTACAATTTGACACATTTGGTTTGGATTTAAATTAATTTTGTTTTAATTTAATTAAACATAAAGTTACTTTACTAATGAAAACGTGCTTATACAATGTATATCAAAGCAAATATTTGCATTTTCCTAACAAAGTCCAACATGAGTAAACTATTTCAATTCAATATGGTAAATTCGATTTATACCGCTAGAGTTTTTATAAAATGCTTGATGAAGTCAGTAATCTAAACTCAATTCTTTAGTGCCAGTGCTTGAAACGGCTTAGTGTTTAATTTTACAACGTAAAGTGTCTTTAAATGTCAACATTTTGATTAACCTACATTCAACTTCAGTGCTACGATTGTAGCTACCGAAAGATAGTTTGGTAAACTCTATGTACACATAAATAGAATCCAACTTTTGTAAATCTGCAGGGGATACCAAAGGAGAAAGGATATTGGGTTTTAACTTCCCACCATCTCCCACTGGAAGTACTATTAATAATATATATTCTATTCCTCAGCAATGCCTAGGCTAGCAGCCGGGACTCAATCTAGGGGGTTAGAGGGTGAGCCTCGGCCACTGCCGTAAGGGGGTGGGGGTACTAAATGGGCTTTGTGGCGAAAGAATCTTCGGGGCATAGAAAAAAAGAAAGAATTTTAGATTTTTTTTTGATAGAAAATAAATGACACGTAAGAAAAAAGGGAGTTTCAACAAATTAAAACTGATTAAAACAAACTTGCGGAAAATTATGTGACAGGAACGTCTCTCAAACCTAAGTATAGCTAACATTGAGCACGAAGTGACGTCACAAACATTGTATAGTGACGTCACTAAAGGATTTGCAGCTAAGAAAGCGCGCAAGAGGACGTTCTAGATTAGGAGTATTTTTGCAATCACTTTTAAACATTTTTGTATCATTATTTTGTATTATTATTTTGTATCATAATTTTGTGTTCAAGCCGTAAATAATACCATCACGAAAAAAAAAGTTTTTATTTTTCAAATTCCAAGCAAAAAAAATTAAAATAAACATCGATGGTAACCCAAATCCAAAAATACACAATTTTTTAATACGCAAGTAAAAAAGTTTGGTCAAGAGTCACCTGTCCAAAGGGGGAGGTGGGGTGCCATTTTGAGTTTTTTCCCCACCAAAGAAAATTCTTCTTAAGGCCCTGTAGTAGCTTATTTAAGTATTATGAAATTAATATAACCTTTACCACTATTTTCTTACTAATGGACATTTGAAGCACTTTTTATAAAATTTAAAGATCTGTGCTTAGCTCAAAATTGATAATATTTTACTATATTAATATTGTTATTTTGTACGCTTAGTTAATATCTATCAATAGTGACAGTTTCAAATAACATGACTTGAAGTATAAATACGTGAAAGTATATCTAGTCCCATTCCCTAGCTGTCAGATATGTAAATTAAAGCATTAAGGCATTTTTTTACCATTACCTCAAAGATAATGTAATGGTAAAAAAAGGCCTCGACACTTCCTCTTGGCGTACTTTAACCACAGGCCAACTCCAGCATAAAATAAATGCAGAGTATGGTGCGTGCCAAACAAACTAATTTCAACTGTCACGCACACGAACTTAGACGAGTGTTATAGGAGCATCTAACCGTCCAACTCTGCACAAGTTCTTAAACCATTATAGTAATGTGAGCGAGATGTAAGCCACTATCTACTGGTCCATTAAGAGCGTGCATCACAAGCCAATCAACTCTGTAATACAGTCGGCTAGAAGTCTTAAATTTACACGAATACTATTGAACGTAGATCATTTCTGATTAAACATTAATGGAGATAACAAGTTAATAGAAGTTATTAATACAGAACATTGTTGAAATATTAAAAGTAATTTGGATAAAAACTGCATTAAAAAGGCCGTTTTTGAACATTTTAGAATTGCTTCACAGCTAAGCACTGTGCACAAATCTTTATCCTGTCTTAGTAGGGGCATAATGTAGTTTTTAACAAGAAACTTTGTCGCTTTGTCCCCCATCGTTACCACGGAAAATTTCAAGTAATCATTTGAATACAAATGCACTGCACACATTTCTGGCATATTGTAGGTGTTTTATTTTCCCTTTTACACCCATACCTCGGGCGAGCCGATAGCTGAGTTGGTCCTGATATGATGAACGCCCTTAAGATACACTTGACAATCTGACGACCATCTAGGCTAGAGCTGGGCAACACAATTTGTATTTGATGAGTTTTAAAGACATTCTTTCACGTGTCTATGGGAATTTTGAACATTATATAGGAATATTAGATTTGGAACTATCATCATCAATTATATAATCTATGATTAATAGTAGTTATTAATTGCAAAACTATTATATCTTCGAACAGATGTCATCACTTTATCCTGTAATCTCTCCACAGATTTAAAGTTAGAAAAAAAACAAATGAACACTAAATACAATAGTATATTGTATAAGACTAGATGGAGGATAACCGTGGTTCACGTGATTTGAGATACAAATTTCAAAATAAATTTCAAAAGTACAAAATATACACTTAAGATGCTCAATCATTAGACTAAAATTTTAAATTTAGATTAATTAGTATGAACTATAAACGAAACACCTTTTGGGTGGACACCATTTTGTAATGGATAGTCGAATCGAAAACCCATAAAAGTACATCGTTCAGCCTAAGTTTTATTGGTATCCCTGACAAATTTAGTTAAAACTGTTTAATGCATTTGGCGTAATCGTGGAACAGACTGACGAAATGCCAAATCATCGAGTTAAAACAGAACCTCGCTTCACTCAGTAAAAAATATTAAAGAAAGAGAGAGAACATTTTTTTTTTACGTCCATAATGCTTTCTACCCGCCTGGTTTATCCACATCAATTAATTGAAAATATTATTTGAGAAACTATTTAGGTAATGCTTCTGAATTGCTACAAACAGTAATTCACTTGAAGAATCATTTAGTAGTAATGCTAATCGCATACTACCTCAACACCTTCTTAATACTACACGGCTGGTTGGTGGGAAAGGGGGAAGGCAAACTTTTGACAGTAAAAAATGAGGGTAGGTGGACTAGGAACTGCTTTTGACCCCAGTATATCCACAACATTTTACCCACAAGGCGGATTAGAGTCTCTTAGCTCTAATGACAATTTCCCTCCCAAGTGGTCGTAAACACGCTCAGAAATTTTTTCTTACTATCTATCTCTTTAATACAAAAGTGGCTACCTTTGTAAACCCAATACTGACCTTTTTTACTGGTCAACATTTACAAATGAGGACTTTATTAGCAATAGCTATGCAATGACTAGTAAAATTTAAAAAAATTTAAACCGGAAGTAGAATTTTTTTTTCTCTTTAATATGAAAGTGTTGAGCCTTATTGACCCAATATTGACCTTTTTCATTGGTCAAAATTCAGAAAATAGGGCTTTAATGACAATGCGATGACCTGAAGATATGCAACTGGCAATAAAATTTCAAAATTCTTAACCGGAAGTCAAAATATTTAATACCAAAGTGTCAAACATTTTTGACACAATATTAATCTTTTTTATTGGTAAAAATGTACGAATTAGGACTTTAATAACAATGCGATGACTTGAATATGTGCAACCGCTATTAAAATTTTATGTTTTAAACTGAAAGTGGTTTTTAACTTTTTGACCAAAAATCTAAATTTAAAAAAATTACAAATTTTCTTACTAGAAGCCAAAAAGTGTTTATGTAGTTAAAGCGCAACTTGCTAGTTTACTTTACTGCAGTGTAAATGTATTACATTCACATGGGCATAATATAAATACAATCTTTACAACGAATTATATCTCTCACTTTACATTTTCATGCAAAAATTAATGGTAACTTCATGAAAAAAAGTGAAATAAATTCAAAGTGTGTAACTTCAAAGTGAGCTTTAGTAATTGTTCAAAAGTCAAAAGTCAATGAAAATGGTGCTGTTGTTTTGCTTGAATAAAAACTTGAAATTGTGGAGTAGTCTTCAATAGTGCAACGCGCATGTCAGATTTGACTTTCAATCTATTTTAATTTTTTGTTTTGATGGCACCAAGTGACGAATATCCTGCCTGTTGAATAAACAGGCAAATTTGTAATTGAATCCAAGCTTTGATCTAAAATTTGTAATTTTTTGTCCTAGGTTCACGGACACCCTGAAGCCCATCCACGGACCCCCTGGGAGTCCATGAATCCCAGTTTAAGAACCCCTGCTCTATAAGATAACTTTTCCTTAGATACTTACATCTCATTGTTTTGTTAGAATGGGTGAGATAAAGAAAGTTGAGCTAAAAATAAAAAGGTACAGAGGAGTTATCTAGAATAAAATAACTACAGTCTTTTTTAGGAAGAAAGAAACGGAAAACGGTTAAATGACAAAAAAAAAGTTAAATATGTCACTACCAAACAACCAAACTTCAAAGTACATATTGAAAAAATGATAGAAATGTAGAAGTCGAATAATCAATCATTCCTTTCCCTTATAGATAATTATTTCGTTACATCTTACGAATAGCCTTTTGTCGTCATCGCGTTCCCTGGACTGGGTGTGGGCGATGTATTGCTAAAAATTGGTTTAGTACTTACGCTGATATACCAATATAATGAATTTTAATGTGGCGATATATCATCTACCACGGTATATCATTAAATACTATGCATTATGGTAGTCTACACTCTACACGATGCATCGCGACTATGCATCATGGAAGTATACGCTCTACACGATGCATCGTGTGCCATGATGCAGTCTTTCATAATTCATCGCTATGCTGTTTCGTCGACCACGATATATAATTAGTTACTAAGGTTACTAAAACAATTTTAATATATTCATACATCAAGTAATTATATCTGCAACTGTCCCTTTTGATAAATATTATCAATGCCTATAAAATAACACAAATAATACAGTAAAATGAGTAAAATGTTATCAATGTTTGCTGCAAGGAAATTTGTTTGAATTTTTGAAACTGTTGTTCCAACCAAATTCAGGTTATATGAATATGGGTGTACTTGATCCCGAACTAAAATAGTTGTGATTTTGTGTGCTTTATGGACTTTCTCGAGTTTCTTGTTTTAGACTACCTACTGCAATTAGGAACTTAATCTACGAATCTTCAGATTTATAAAATAATATGGTCGACTAGGTTGTGGAACACTGCAAGATGTATTTTATGTTTGTATTGGGTTTTTTTCCTTGCTATTTCTATTTTGGGAATATAAGCTTAGCAAAGATTTTATCAATCGAATTATTATTTTCCCGACAGCCAAACCAAGACACTAGTTTCTTTATTGATCAGAGATCATGACCTTTAAAAAATAATCTCCCCCAGCCCCCGTCTTCCAATTGTTTTGATATTCCCCACCCCCTGCTGAACACAATCATAGAAACTCAAAAAGTTAAATCTCTATATATGGTGAATATCGATTTAATGCAGAAGATATATCACGATGTTAAAATCCTTAAATCGCCCAGCCCTACTCTTGACTACGAGTATGTCGAGTTTCTTTCGTGGTGCTATAAGAGTACCTTTCTTACCTTATTTTAAGGAGAGAGTGGAAAGAACGTGACAAAATGTCAGTGTTTATGCAGTTTTTATAGCAAAACATTTGTTTGACCAAATATGTAAAATATTGTTCCAGCAGAAACATAGATTATAATTTCTACACATGGTGATATCAACAGTTGTTGAACATCTGTCATAACTCATGAGCATAATGGAATTAGACGACAAACTTTTTTAATGAAGAGAAAAAGTTGTCATTAAATTCCATGACACCCTTGATAGATATTCAACAATTGTTGATATCAACATATGAATAAAATAAAACTCTTTATTTGTATTGAAGCAATATTTTATTTATTTTGACCAAAATAATATTTTGTTATAAAAACTGCAAAAACACTTACCTTTTATCTCGTCTCCTACATCTCCACCTTAATAGGATTAGCTTAGCAGAAAAGTTTTCCCTCTGCTCCTCTTTGTGGTAATCCAGCCACGAGATCCAATAATAAACTGGATGGTACAGTAAAAGTTACACAAATAATTACACGTGGCCGGACTATTTTTAACTTGTCAAACATAAACCGACAAAAGTTGATGTTGGGGTTTGAATCCTGACCCTTAAGGATGGAGTTCTTTATATATTGGTAGACACACAGACATTTCACTAGACTTATTTCTACAAGAATTTACTCAGAACATCACATTAAAAAGCCAATAAAAATATATTTTTAGATCATTAGAGAATTTTTGAATTTAATACACGCTCGAAATAAAACGGAAATAATTTTTTCTCATGAAATTTAGGTTAATACTTGGACCTTTAAATATAAATTCTGCTGGATTTGGTTTCTTTAAATGCGAGTTATCTTTAACAACCAATAAAAGCTCCCAACACCTTGGAAATTTATTTCCCTCAACCAAAAAATCCTTATCAAAATATATACCAAAAAGGCCATATCGTGACCAAAGGCAAATATAAAAAAAATCCAAAATAAAAGGATATAGTTTTAACCTATTAATTATTTTGTTTGTTTGCTATACAAATATTTTAGCGATAATATTTCTACTTTTTTGATTTTGCACCATATCACTTAAATTAAAGTTGATTTAGTGATACTTTAAACCTAAAATACATATTTTATTTATCGACTTTTTTATACTGAAGTCCAAATTTTTACTTACTGAAATTCAATCATTCTATTTACCATTATTCGAGGTATTGGGTAAAGTGAAGTCTCCAACAACAACCCCCCTCCAACATGTAATATTTTCTAGACTTTATCCATTCGATTACTGAAATACTTGTTTGAAATTCACTCTACACATCATCATGCAGTCTTAAATTAGAAGTAGACTACGTCAATGGTCACATGATATATGAAGTAAAACTCGAATTAAGCTGGATTGGTGGTAAAGTGGAACTAGATACTAGGCTAGCACCGTGTTCACAAGGAGGAGTAGGGGTGCGGGGAGTCCACGTGTGATCTATGCAAAAACACTTCCTGGATAAAAGTTTTGAACAAAATCGTTATATAAATTTTCAAATAATTTCAACTTAAAAAGAAAATAATCAGTCAGTTAGTTGGCTTATATAAGCCTACTATTCCTATTCTTAGGCCAAGAAGTAAGATCAAGAGTTGGCCTCGACGTATGGCCATGATTTAAATATTAAAGATAAATTTAAAAAAAAGAGTTTTAAGTATAAGTAGCTGATTCACTCCGGATGGGCAGTATTACACGTAGCACTAAAAAAAAAATTCTCGTAATTTTTGGCCATGTAATAGTGTGTAAAGGCCTGAGTAAGGGAAACGTTACTAAAAATAATGGCTAGAATTGTTCAGAGGCGTCAGATTCAATCCGACTCAGCACCATGTAGGTTTGAAATAATATCTCCTTACAAATGATGGAACAAAGAAGACGGTGAGAAATAATGGTGACATGTCTAGTATTTCAAATAACCATCAACTGAGACTGCCAATACAAACAGCGCCCTTATTCTTATTGTTATATTAGCGATTGGAGCCAATCGATAAGTTCTAAAACCTGGGCTCAGCTCAGATTTTATTTGGAGGGAGGGAGAGAGGAAAGAGAGGGGAACTGATGGTTTGTTAAATATTACACCTACATGGAGGCTAATATATTCTGTATTTGAGAACATACCGTGAAATGTTCTCTTTTTCACCAAGCCTGGGCTGTCCGTTTTATTTACACTAATTGAGTAGGGATGAGGAAGATAGAATTTAGAGGTACTAGCATTTTTGGAGCAAGGGAGTGGAAAAAAAAGATCACAAGAACACTCAGCCGGGATTCAACACCTGACATTTCTTCCACCAGAAAACCAGACCAGAAGAGGTTGACTCTTTAGACCACGTGCCCAATGATGCGGATGAATGAAAATGTGAAGAGTAGTTGAGAAAAGGATGAGTCAAATCTAAAATATACCAGTATATTCCTGTATAGGTGAGTCGCAGCCTAATCTTGAAATCTTGTACGAGTTGCTTTTTGAGAGACACGTACTAATTGCGGCCCACTCACTTGAGAGAGAGGTATGAGTTGCATCCACCTAATTGGCAGTGTGCTTTCTATCATGATGTCTTAAATTTCAGATAAAAACTATCATCGTCTCATGTCAACATCACTCGTAATAGCCAAACTTCCTCAGTTCTTGTCGTTCAATGATTTTGCCAAAAATTTGAAGGGCTGCTAGGTTAGGTTAGGATAGGCGAGTTCAACAGCCTGGGCTGCAATTCGTACTTGGCTCCAAAAATGTGGGGCCAAAATTCACCTATTTAGAGGTAGAGGTAAACAACTCGTGCGGCCGCAACTCACCTTTAGCCGTGTTAAGCCGACTTAAGAGCTCATGGAAGTAAACATAAAACTATGTTGAACAGTTGAAAAAAAAAGTTTTCTCTGTACAAGGGAACCAAAGTTTATTTAAAATATAAAATTATATTACTTGAAAAAATGGAAGAACAAAATTTAGTTTATTTTCTTTTCCACCATGAACGAAATAATTGGTAATTATTTCACCTGAATTACAATGTGTCTGTGAATAGGAAGCAGAACCAAGTTAAGGCAACTGTATATAGTAATTTGGCTTGGTTTGCCCACTCTCCCTTTAAATAATTGCTAAGCCCACATGAGTCATCCTCGCATGACAATATTGTTTAAATAAATGATACGGAACTACGCATGAACTTTCTTGCTCTATTGTTTATAAATGGAAATATTCACTCAAAATTTGTAATATTAAATACACTAGCAAACCCGAGAACAAATTGCTCTAGACATACGTAAAACATTTTTATTCGTGGTTTAAAATTTCATAATTTAATTTTTAAAGAATAAATGTTTTCATTTGTATATTTGGACCAATAAGAATTTCTATATTGGGTCCCCGAAGGACATCCGGCTAAAATTTTTGTCATTTTACTAGGTGATGCACATCTTATGGTTATCACATTGCTATTAAATTTCTCTTTTATAAATTTTGACTAATAAAATAGGTAATTATTGACTATTGAATCTAAAATAATAGAAATAGATCATTATTGTACAAAGATTTCTCCTAAGAGGTTTAAGGAAAAATAACATATACTTTCTGAGATACTTACTCATTTCTTACTCTATGGTACTAGAGAATTATTGCATTAAAACTTAAGTAGTATCTCTTTACAACTAAAGCCCAAAAAATTGTATTTATATATTTGCCAATATCTCAGAAACGGTTGGTTTTATAAAAATATATTTCATATAAATTTTTTTATTTTAATCATACTACAATTTTGCAACGATAAGTTATTTAGTATCTCAAATAGTTGCGTAGATACGGAAATTTTCGCTGTTGTAAAGTACCCTGAAGTCATTTTCATGGTAAAAGAAAATAGCCAGTTTATTTATAATCTTAATCAACGCAGAGATAGGAATTTTAATAAAAATCGTTAGAGCCAGTTTTGAGAAATCGATTTTTTTCTCTTTTTGTTTTTTTACTACTACTCTTAATTTTGGGGTTGAAAAGACACACAGGGCAGACGGCATTTCAAAGACCATTTTTTGGGTTCGGGGGGTCATGAGACGTCGACATCCATCAACATCTCGGGCTAGATTTTTTTGACGGTCATTATACTTTCTTTACCTTTAGTATTCGAAAAGTTAATATATACATTTGCGCATAGCTTGAAGGTTATTGGTTTTATTAAAATATGTTTTAAATAAAATACTTTTATTATAAATAGAGCTACATATCTGCAACGATAGTAATTTCATAACTCAAATTGTTTCGGAGAAATTATTTTTAAAAAATTGAATTTATGAATCAGACCGTAGCCCTTAAATTCATTTTGCCGAAATATTGAGAGTAGACATTTTGTTAAGAATATTTAGAAATGTTTGAAATGAAATTTAATCAAAATCGTTAGGGCCAATTTTGAGCAAATCGACTTTTTCTCTTTTATCCCTTCAGTAAACTACCTTTAATTTTAGGGTTAGATATCCAATTCCAAAAACCTTAGATACCAAGTCTTAGCCCGATCAGTAAAAATGTTTAGGCTCTAGTCTTAGGTACAGACAGACAGACAGACAGACAGACGGAAATTCAAAAACAACTTTTTTGGTTTCGGAGAGTCATGAAACTTCGAAATTCATCAAAATCTCGAGTTTGATTTTTTTGACGGTCAGAATACTTTCTCTACCTGTAAGTTAGTGAGAAAGTAAAAATATATTAAATGTTATAACGTATTGAAAATATAAATTCAAAGTAATGATAATGTTGTTTCAAAATATGTCTTAAAAACATATGCTTACTTTTTGAAAACACTAATTTTATATAATATTTTTGGATATTTTAAATTAAAAAGGGGGGGTGGAGAATTGTATCCTTTACAACCCTCATTTCCCTGGATACACCCCCTTGCCCCACCGAGCAGCACCCTAGATTTTTGACTCCTCTTCACCTTTCCCTCTTTTTTATTAAAATATTTTAAAATTATATTATTTTAGCATTCAGACCACTACATCTCTCAAAAGGTCCCCTTTTATGTTGTGTAGACATACGAAAAAAACCTTAAATAAATAATCCATTAAATATTTAATTCATTACATTATACGTTCATATTCTCAATTTATTTATCCAACCAAGATTCACAATAACACAGTTCAAAAACATCACAACATATTAGCAAAATTAGTATATTAATGCTTTAGTGACGGATCCAAAATAAACTGGATGGGTTAGATTTAAAGCGGGACTGCAATCAAATTTTTTCAAATACTAAGCTCGTTCTTTGTGTTTTCATTTTAATTAGTTATTTATTAAAGTTGGCGAGTTATGAGCCACACAAATTTAACGGACACAATATTTCACTTGTCAAATGAAAAGAGAATCTCATTAACTAGTATTTAATTAAAAAGAAAAAAGAAACTCATTAAAACCTTAGTTGGCTATGCTGATGAAACAGTGGTATCGTTAAATCTTTTTTTAAGGGAAACTCAAGCCACCCGATCTTTTCTAGGCTTTCTACCTCTCATATTTGGTGTAAGCTTTGTTTGATGTTTAGGAATTTGTCAAAAAACATTTTAAAACTCAAGGAGGCCTTAGTTTGGACTTTGAATAAACTCAAGTGCTTTGATCTACACCAAGGTCATTTGATATTGAATTATGGATATGTGACTTAAAGGTAGCTTACAGCAATATTGTTTGTAATGTTAAAGTGTTTTCTTATGGCAACATAACCCCCTAACTGCTGGAGGAAAGGACAAATTCTAAATAATAAACACATCTAGAAGCTATCTGAAATGTGTTTCTTATGGTTATAAAACCCCCTAACTGCTGGAGGATAGGACAGATTCTAAATAATAAACACCTCTAGAAGCTATCTGAAATGTGTTTCTTATGGTTACATAACCCCCTAAATGCTGGAGGAAAGGACAAATACTAAATAATAAACACATCTAGAAGCTATCTGAAATGTGTTTCTTATGATTACAAAACCCCCTAACTGCTGGAGGGTAGGACAGATTCTAAATAATAAACACCTCTAGAAGCTATCTGAGATGTGTTTCTTATGGCAACATAACCCCCTAACTGCTGGAGGATATGACAAATTCTAAATAATAAACACCTCTAGAAGCTATCTGAAATGTGTTTCTTATGGCAACATAACCCCCTAACTGCTGGAGGATAGGACATATTCTAAATAATAAACACCTCTAGAAGCTATCTGAAATGTGTTTATTATGGTTACAAAACCCCCTAACTGCTGGAGGATAGGACATATTCTAAATAATAAACACATCTAGAAGCTATCTGAAATGTCTTTCTTATGGTTACAAAACCCCCTAACTGCTGGAGGATAGGACATAGATTCTAAATAATAAACACCTCTAGAAGCTATCTGAAATGTGTTTCTTATGGTTACATAACCCCCTAAATGCTGGAGGAAAGGACAAATACTAAATAATAAACACATCTAGAAGCTATCTGAAATGTGTTTCTTATGATTACAAAACCCCCTAACTGCTGGAGGGTAGGACAGATTCTAAATAATAAACACCTCTAGAAGCTATCTGAGATGTGTTTCTTATGGCAACATAACCCCCTAACTGCTGGAGGATATGACAAATTCTAAATAATAAACACCTCTAGAAGCTATCTGAAATGTGTTTCTTATGGCAACATAACCCCCTAACTGCTGGAGGATAGGACATATTCTAAATAATAAACACCTCTAGAAGCTATCTGAAATGTGTTTATTATGGTTACAAAACCCCCTAACTGCTGGAGGATAGGACATATTCTAAATAATAAACACATCTAGAAGCTATCTGAAATGTCTTTCTTATGGTTACAAAACCCCCTAACTGCTGGAGGATAGGACAAATTCTAAATAATAAACACCTCTAGAAGCTATCTGAGATGTGTTTCTTATGGCAACATAGCCCCCTAACTGCTGGAGGAAAGGACAAATTCTAAATAATAAACACCTCTAGAAGCTATCTGAGATGTGTTTCTTATGGCAACATAACCCCCTAACTACTGGAGGAAAGGACAAATTCTAAATAATAAACACCTCTAGAAGCTATATGTAATGTGTTTCTTATGGTTACATAACCCCCCAACTGCTGGAGGATAGGACAAATTCAAAATAATAAGCACCTCTAGAAGATATCTGTAATGTGTTTATTATGGTTACATAACCCCCTAACTGCCAGAGAATAGGTAAATTTCTTAATATTGAACACTTCTAGAAGCTATCTGAATTTTTTTTATGGTAACACAGCCCCTTAATTTGTTCTTGTACTTTAATTTTGATATTGTTTGAGCTATAAATAAAGCAATATATATTTTGTTTGTAAAATTTCAAGGGTGAGAAGGGGTTGAACCCCCAAACCCTCCCCCCTGACTACGGCCTTGCCGTAACCCCCTTCTGTTTGCTCGCACTACATTCGATAAGGAAGTTGTATAGTTGACCACGAACCCACGGGTGCAAGCAAATGTTTCATTTATTCAAATTCTAGCACTTTGTATTCAAAGCACGTACAAATTCGTTTCATTTTCTGATCTATGTAATATGGATACGGTTTGGTAGTTTAGAGAGAGAAAAATATACCCTCAGTATCGTAGAGAAAGGATGGGGAAGCTTCAGTAAAAAAAATTGAATGGGGAAAATCAAACCTGGCGCACTCAGCTGGAACTAGAGCGCCTCAACCTTACTATCACCGGCAATCCAGTCTATCGTGAGCCTGACGCCTCAGACATCACGACCATCGGTACAAGTTTTAATAGTAATACAAGTTATTCTTACTATGCAAATTATGCTTGAAACAAAAAAAATACCATTAACGCAAGATAGATGATTATTAAATTCAGTAAGAAAATAAAAGGTAAATTAATATGTTTCGGGAAAATCAGAATTTAACCGTGTAAATTTGTTCTATCAGGGTTATTTTTCCTTCTTGACTTTTGAACTTTGTAATATTAAATTGCTTAATTATATTGTGTTTTTATCAAAAGCTACAAACTTTTAATGAGCATAGCCTGACTCAGCCAAAACTTAATATATTAGCACCTACCTGAACAGGAACAATTAATACTATGGGAAGTTTCTGAAAGCTACTGAAAATATCAAAATAAAACTTTTGTTCTGATACGAAATTTATACTTTACTCAACTTTTAGTTAAAGAGTTGAAAATGTTAAATTTTAGTCGTAACCATGTAACTTTTTCAAATCAATATTTTTAAACTGGAAAATTACACTTGACGGGAAGGTTGAGGTTTGTATTCAGACTGGCTGCGCTAAGAAGGGGTTCTAAAATTTTATGTTTAATGTTTATCTCTTCACGGTAATGTATTTCCTCTAATCTGCCCTTATCATCCCTATCCTTCTAATCTCTATCCTTCTCATATCTATCCATCTCATCCCTATCCTTCTCATATCTATCGTTCTCATATATATCCTTCTAATCTCTATCCTTCTCATATCTATCCTTCTCTTCTCTATCCTTCTCATATCTATCCTTCTCATTTCTGTCCTTATCATCCTTATCCCTCTCATATCCATCCTTCTCATCCCTATCCATATCATCCTTATCCCTCTCATATCAATCCTTCTCATCCTTCTCATATCTATCCTTCTCATCTCTATCCTTATCATCCCTATCCTTATCATCTCTATTCTCATCTCTATCCTTCCTATCCTTTTAATCCCTAATCTTCTCATTCCTATCTTTTAAAGTAATGTATATCAATAATTTTTGTTAGAGCAATACATCTGAGAAGCCATACATGTATTACGTAACGCAATTTTAGGCCTTCTTTTACCCCCCTCTCCCAATATCACGCTCCGTAACGTGTTGGCAACCCTCGGATCCCCCCATTAAGTTACGTAGTGTTTTCAGTTTCAACTATAAAAGCACACCCTTTCCTCATGTCATTTTCGAATGTTTTTTTTTTT
>CABFWO010005901.1:0-12283 GCA_902155825.1 Timema genevievae | reverse complement strand
TTTTTTTTTTTTTTTTTTTTGTAGACGAGTTATTTTCACGTCAGCTCTTATTAACTTTAAATAAAAAGGATTTTGAATAAAGGATGCAATTTCTAGTCAAACTTGTATTTACAAAAAGCACGATTTTAAAAGTATGAAAAAGCTTAAGTTTATAAATGACTATTTTTATTGTTTGCTTTATAAAATAAAACTTAGTTACGTTACGCTGGCCCCCACCCTATCCCCCATGTCACGCAGCGTAAGGATACGATGGACCCCTTCCCCTCCCTCATGTCCGTTACGTAATACACGTATGGCCCCTGATACATATTTTATATTTTAGGGAAAACATGGTAGGAAACGTTCTTATCATTAGACGCTGTGAGCTAGGGAAACTTTACCATAGGAAGTTTTTAAAATAAAAAGTATTTTTGAATTGAAACTTTATTGTAGAAACACTATATCAATCCAAGTTAAAAATTGTCTTTTAGTTGCAACAGGAAACTACCTCACTCCCCATTTCCCTAGTACGCCTCTTCAGTGATTCCTAGGCTTTACAGATGACGGTGGAACTGTTGAGGATCCAACCAACCTTCGAGATGAGTACTATACATGCATTAATTGTGAAATTAATATTATAGATGGCCCCATATTTTTGGCCCCCCTCTAACCCCTAGACCAGCTTTGGGACCACAAGATGCCTTATCATCCACCACCCTCCTCTACCCCACTGAACATCGTGAACCAAAACCTTAGTTTTAGGTTAATTAGCTCTGGTATTAAACATACATAAGAGTGCATAAATAAATGGTTTGATAGTAATGTTATAAAGTATTACCGTGCATCGGTGGACATGTGAACTAGATGTCAGACTCATCCAATCTATTTTACCGTTAATAGGAAGGTTGGGGTTTGAATTTAAGGCCCTGGTTGAACGTACTAAGTTAAATTTACCACTCTCTCGTTCCAAATAAACACGGGTAAATTTTCTTTAAATTCTACCTTCCTAATTCCTATCCCGTAAGCGTATTCTGGACGGTTGGTAAGGAATGGTACAGACAGATAATAAGCATCAAATTCTTATAAATGAGGGTACTTCAATCGTATGTCTGTTTTGATTAATTATCCTGTTCCATCAGTAAATGTAAAAATGTCAACATAATTAATTTTAAAATAAGTGTTTTCTTCCTTTTTAAGCCCTAAGTGATTGTCTCGCTGGATTTGTGCCCTCTTGAACACTTAAGGCTGTGCAAGCAAGTATGACATTGAGTTTGACAGTTTTTTTTTTGTTGAGAAACAATTTGCTCTCTCTTGACTAAGAAACATTTCCTCTATTTTAATAAAATGAACTTGTGTATTTGTATGTCTGTATGTCATGAGCACTGCGTGATATCTACCGCACATATATGAATGAAATTTTTTAAAAAATAGTAGAACATGTGCACGAACATATGCACCTAGAAGCAGGAATTTTAAAATTAGGATTTTTGTAAATTGATTTAAAACTGGGTCGAAAGAAATGAGAAGAAGAAAATTATTTCCTCTCTGTTTGAAACAAATAAAACCGTTAGCACGGGCAACTTCGGATACTTCTGCTACCATAGTACTCAAAAGATATATCGAAACATGTGCGTCTTAATGAACTAATTTATCTTGTTGAAATTTACGAATCTCCTACTACATTTTTATCAGAGGTAAATCTTTTTTTTCTACATTCACAGGGACTTAACAGAAAATAATCTTATTCGAGTCAGCAGCGAGGAATTTATTTCATCTACTGTTTCTATTTCATCAAGACTAAAACGTAAAATTAAGCGTAATAGATTTTTTAATAAATCATTAGTGTCAGAAGGTGAACCTGAACTTTCTCACAAAGGGACCGAGTCAGAAGGCCTGAAGGAACAGGAAGAAGAACGAAGAAAAATGAAAATAACATATTTTAACATCATAGAGACTCTTGAAAATGAGTTGAAGAAGAGAGTCTCTATAAAAATTTTAATTCAAGATTTTCAATTATCTCTAATATAACTAAGATTGACTCTTTTAATATTTTTGATGCTGCAGAAAAAGTCAATCTATTTACAATGTTGACATAGGAAATAGTTTTGGTGAAGAATGTATCCCCTTCAAAAGCTATCTACTCAGAACGCTCCAAGATGTTCTCTCAAAAAAACCTTAAAGATATCTACCCAAATGTCAAGATTTACAATTGCTCTCCAGCAACAAACCGTTCTGCTGAAAGATCATTTTCAGCTCTAAAAAGGATAGCTAATTTTCTACGAACAGCCCAAACTCAAGAACGACTCATCAATCTTGGAATACTTACCATAGAACCAGACATTACAGTAAAACTGGAATTTGAGGGAGTAATAAATTCATTTTCAGACACAAAGGCCAGGAGAACGCCACTTCTATAACCGAGGTAAGCTTCGTAAATGAGGATTATTTTTATAGTGATAATTTTTTAGTATTATTTATTGGATTTTATTATGGATATCCAAACATTTGTTTTACAGGAATATTTTTCTGCAGATATTTGTATGGGCTTGTAAATTTCTATGTTTTTGTGGTTTATTCGATTGTGCTATAATAGATAAATAAAATTAAAAATAAATGACAATATGTATAAGTTTCACGACCATATAATATCTGCAAGTTTATGCTGTAAATAGGTGAGAAGTGATGTTGATGTTTGACGGAAGAGTCGGGGGTTAAAAAAAAATACTTCTCAGGGGTGTTGCATACCCTAAATATGGCCCTGAACATAAGAATAGCACTGATCCTCCTAATGGCATAGGTTGGTGACTTCCTCCCATAAGAATAGTATTGATCCTCCTTACAGCGTAGATCAGTGACTTTCCTCCACAAGCATAGCCTTGACCCTTCTCACGGTAGAGGTCGGTGACTTCCTCCAATAAGAATAGTATCTAGGTACCTTAGGCAAAGAGATAGACTAGCCCAATAGAATCACTTGCGGCCAGTTGGTGGTTTTCCTACATCCGAGGGCCCACGTGTTCTTCTAAAGTTGCTTGGGTTGGCTTCTGTGTGTAATTCGTACGTGCTAGTGATTTCATATAAGTGAGATGAATAAACTGTAGGAAAAGAGAACATCTAATCTACTCTCCGTTGATAGTGACTCTTACATTGACGGACTTCACTATGGTCCTATCTTATAAGGTGCACCATAGTATAAACAAGCAAGGTAAGATTTCTACATTTCAGGGTAAAACGACGGGTAGAGGTGTTGAAAGGTAGAGTGTTGAAATCCTCATAAATATGTTTGGTTATTTTCGTATGTTGCTAAAAAATTATTTGTATCATTTAACAACTTAAACATTTTATTTAATATGCTACTTATGGGTTAAGGATTTGGAGATTCCCTAGAACTTGAATCCAGGGTAAGCCCCCATTTGCCAGTCACTCCATTAGAACGTGCCACAAAAAAAGAAAGACCAAAGCAAAAAAAAAATGAGTTCAGTCCAAACATAGACAAAGTTATCTATGGTTCGAACCAGTGAACGTCTACCTTTAACGGCCTTATTGGTATTTAGGGGCAGTAGACAAAGGGAGCCCTTCCCCCTCCCTTCTTTGTTCATTGATCGGTGTAAAAACAAACAGGAGGCAGCTTTGAGCTATCAGGACGCTATAACCCTGCGGATATTCATTGAAAATAACATCGGCATGATAGCAAAACGCTTTAGGTGAGAACACGTATGAAACCCCGCACCCCCTTTGCCCTCGTACCACCAATGTCTGCATCTTCCATTCATTACTAACCAAACATTGAGAAGAAAAGGCAGAGAATCCGGGCTATCATTTTGGTTGGCCTTAATCACCCTGACTTATTTTCTCGCAAAGCAATTCCATACATTAACACTTTCTTTTTTCTCCCGTTTCTTGCATATTTACATTTATATTTAGGGTTATGATGAGGAAGGTATAAATTTAGAGGAAAGGTACCCCGATCGAATGGAGAGAAAAATGTATTCAGGGAATATAAAAGAGAGTTTGTGAGACAGGCAGGCTTTAACCAACCAATTAAAGTGAATTGGTGGGGGGTGGGGTATTCGGGGTATTTACCCGACATATTAAAGTTAATTAACGGGATATTACCTGAAAAATTAAAATTTATTCAGGGATATTTACCCAACAAATTTAAGAAAATTCGGGGGCTTTAACCAATAAATTAAAGATAGTTTGGGAGGCTTTATCCAACAAACTAAATTATATTAAGAAGACCTTAACTAACAAATTAAAGGTAACTCAGGGAGCCTTACCTAACAGAATAAAGTTAATTTGGGTGGTGTTAAAAAACAATTTAAAATTAATTCTGAGGGGACTTTGCTCCAGAAATATTTATACGTTGAATGTCTAGACTTGTATTTTTTATGACATCTTTCCCCTCTGCGTCATATTTATATGCAATTTAATCATACTAACGGCGTAGGGCTAGAAATGTTAGGTTTATAGGAAATCTACAAGCGTTTTCATGGAACAAGAGTGAAAAACCATTTATAATTGACCATTGTAACAGTGAGCATTCAGCTGTACTTTGGTTGTTATTTTTCTCGTTGTTGCAACCATGTGTACCGGTTCATCATGCCCATTTTGTACATAGTCCCCCCTTATGTGTAGTAGGTTATTTCATCCCTCCTAACCGCATACCCTTCACTTGTTCCCAAATTGGATGTTGACTCGCCAAAGGAATAGTTGCAGTGCTGAGGTTTATATTAGTTTGCCATTGTTTATTTTCTTGATTTAATACCATTCTTAAAACACTTAAATTCATTATTGTTGTAATAGGCTTGCAAGTGCTAAGTAGGCCTATTTATAGTATTCAAAGACATTTAATAACATTTTATATATAATTTTACAAAATCTCCCCTCAAGTTTATTAGAAATCATGTTAACACTATCAAGATAATGAGAATACTAAATTATAGTACATTATTGTCTTTCCATCGTTTAGGCCTATTTTGAATAAATAGCCTTCAGCATCTTCATGTAATATTCTGTTCTAGGCCTAATTTAATCTATATTTTAATATCAAATGTTTAATTATAAGAAAGTGTGTGGTTTAATGTTAATTATAAGTTGCCCAAATCATAACCAAAGTTGTAAGCAATATAAGTTTTAAACTTCAAATCATTAACTTCATTTTTAGGCCCTTAACTTCTAAATATAGTAGTTTTCATTCTTGTAAATTATTTGTTGAAATTTTGGCGTCAGCTAGATTTATTACTTTTACCTTTCACTTTTAAGCATCGTTTTGTTTTATTTTATCTGTACCCGGAATCTGTGAGCTGCACGTGTGGCTTCACAGTGGACAAGAGAGGTTTGGCGCGAACAGCTAGCCAATCAGCACATCAGATTTTAGCGTCTGTTTTTGATACTATGTGGACTGAAGCGTTTGCAGCGGGAAACTTGCCGGTTAGCTCGCGAGCTATTAAGACGTATACTAAGTCATCTATACTATACTATATTATAGTCGTTCTTCACGTGTTGTCTTTAGGGTGTTGAGGGATGGGTGGAAGAAAGGAAGACTACCATGTGGTTAATTTATCACAAATAAAATAAATGGTACGGTGCACCGCACAGACTTTCTCTCTCTTTCTATAAACTCGTAAGATTTCTGAACAGAATAATGTACATTGTATCATCACCACTCCACATAAGAACACGCATAAAATAATATACAATGATATAGAATCAATGAGAAAAGAGGCGCATCTTTGTCCACCTAAGAGCATTTCAAACAGTTTAATGTCTTCCACAAGGGTCAACACTTCGTATTAAAATTTCGATTTCTGGTTAAAATTTTAACATTTTATAAGGTGTTGCAGATCTTCAAGTCATCGCATTGATATTTAATTATTCATTTATACATTTTGACCAATAAAAAATGTAAATATTGACTATTGAGTCTAAAATGGAGATAGATCATTGCTATGCAAACATTTCTCCTAAGAGATTTAAGGAAAAATAACATACCTTTTTAGATACTTATATTTAATTACTCTATGGCATTGGAGAATTATTGCGTTAAGACTTAAGTAGTATATGTTTACAACTAAAGCTCACAAAATTGTATTAATATATTTGCAAATATCTCAGAAACTGTTGCTTTTATAAAAATATATGTCAAATAAAAGTTTTTTATTTCTAATAGTCCTACAATTTTGCAATGATAAGTTGTTTAGTTTCTCAAATAGTTGTGGAGATACGGAAATTAACGCTTCTGTAAAGTACCCTAAATAT
Source organism: Timema genevievae (assembly GCA_902155825.1). Taxonomy (NCBI): domain Eukaryota; kingdom Metazoa; phylum Arthropoda; class Insecta; order Phasmatodea; family Timematidae; genus Timema; species Timema genevievae. Next base: position 6,046 of record CABFWO010005901.1, on the reverse strand, counting down.
CATTTTCATAGGAAAATGAAAATAGCCAGTTTATTTATAATCTTAATCAACGCCTAGATACGAATTTTAATCAAAATCGTTTGAGCAGATTTTGAGAAAACCAAATTTTTCTCTTTTCTCCCTTCAGTAAACTACCCTTAATTTTAAGTTTTTATAGACACACAGAAAGACGGCATTGCAAAGACTATTTTTTAGGGTTCGGGGGTTCAAATAGATCCTGTTGAATTACTTTAGAAAGTGTGTATAAAGAAAGCTGTCAAGGAAAATGGAAATAAGCTAAATAACCTTTTTTTCACTAAATTAATAAATTACGTCTTGCTTTATAGGAACCACATGAAGTTTCTCGTTAATAGGTTATAAGTTTTCGAAACCTAAGTATTTACTAAGAGCTAGAAACACCCCATTAAAAAAAATCAAGATTTTTTTTTTTCAAATTTATTAGGTTGGATTTATATCTGTGCACCACGTCTTATTACCCGTCCAAGATATCTTTATTATTTGCACCGCGTCTTACTACCCCTTCGGATTATATACACTCCGAGATATCCTCCGAGATATTTCCATGGTAGCACCAATGGGGTAAATATAGAGGAAAAGTACCCCGATTTTTAATATGAAAGCCGACCAACAAGTATTCGAACCCTAACATTCCCTGTCATCGGCATCCCAGTCTAATGCGAGACTGACGCGCTAGTTCGTGTGACCACCGTCTGTTACTTTGACAATTTGATTTGCAATAAAGTGAAAATACTTAGATTATAATTATACTAGTAAGTTTAATACCAAAGTGGTTAATGATTTTATCTAAGAGTTATAGATGAATATAGCAGTCTAGATGAAATACACATGCATTTAATGTGGAGTGAGGATGGAAAATCACATGAAGAAATATACCTTTCTAAGAATGAGATTCGAACCTAGCCCTTGTCATCAACAGCAGTACGGTTTACTACAGTAAAAAAAATCTCACGATATGGCTGGTTGCCTATATATTAAAAACTCTCTTTTGACCTTTTACGTCCTCATAAATCGTACTTTAAGAAAGAACACATAATCACGAGTTATGAGGACGTCCTTGAAGCTTGTAGGAATATAGATACTTTATTTTTATATCAATTTGATGGACATAGCTTTGTTACACACTAGTAATTTTTTGTTGTTGCTAGAGTAGCAAGGGGATGCCACCCTTACTCCTAACCAATCATCCGTAAACGTCACTGCCCACGACTTAATACGACGTTTCATTAAGGATGGTGTTTGCCTAGCTGACTCGTCAATGGCCAAGTAGCGTTCTCTGATAGGGTCGATCAAGATGGGTTTTTCTCCTTAAAACTAAACAATTTATTTCTTACCCGTTTTAGATTTCTGGAATCCCTACGGTATAGACAATGGCTTAGCAGGTAGCACACCCCTGGCTACACCACACTGGTTTGTAACAGAACCACTACTCCCACTAACCAGTGGGGCCGGTGTGGGTAACTGGTGCGGGCATTGTGCCACATCGAATTAAAGCGTCTGCTGGAGCTCACCCGCTTCCATGTTAGAATGTTTTATGTGTGGCCGCAGCCCCCAACATGTGAAAGCACCCTACCACCCCCGGAGAACAGCGAGGTGGGCTCTGTTTCTTCCCATTTTATCATAGAGGTCCAAAATCTTAAGGCAGCTGGATTATGCGTGGCCACCTCCACTAACAGGCAGGACTGCCACGCACCCACATATACCCTCAGAATATGATAGTCTGGATGGAATTGACGATTTTATTTGTGAGTATTTCGTTATTTATTTTACTCGCATTGGGTGACATGAGCTATAAAATTCGTTTAAAGCCATGTTGAAAATTTTAAACCATAAACAATTTGGTTTTTTACTTAAAAATGGTCCAAGCGAGTTGATACATCTCTTTATAAGTAATAAGACTATAGCTTCTTACTCCAGAAATACCTTTCTCCGGACTGGCAGCGTTGTTGCATTGTGTGTTCTCACGTCCAAACTATCTGATATTTGATATTTTAACAGAAATAGTTAAAATTAAAATAATAATAAGCTGGTAAAATGGATGTTTACTTATGAAAAGTTAGTAGGCATGAAATAGGGAGTTTTTCAACTGCTTATTCAAGAGCGTTGTACCGTTACTTAAAATCAATGCTAAAGCCATTGGAAAACCGGCACTTAATACTGGTATTGATGTGCTTTCCGACGTCACCTATCAGCGTCGTCCTTTCAATGAGGCTTTCACTAGCTTGCCAGTGAGGAGGGAAATAATTTTAAACGGAAGTCATGGCTAAATATTGACACAATGGTGGCCGGATCAAGCTAGACAGGGCTTCCAAAGAAGCATAAATGTCTGTATTTTCTCATTGCCCGATACAAAAAGCCAACTAAGAAGAAGAGGAAAGAGGTGGTGCATATTTTCAGTTGAAATGTCTTTTTTACATCCCCAGTCCTGTGAGTGTGCCTGGTGTGAAGTCTATTTCTTTTTCATACTGACGATAAAACTATTCTAGAAGGCGGACAATGGATCCAGTTTAAACCTGTACCTTCCATCATAAACAATTGTCCCATTTATCGAACCTAACGTTACCAGAGCAAATTATTTACTAATCATTCACAAACTATGCTGTATCTCAAGGCTAAAATAATGAAACCTGACAGTGGCACTTTCCCTAATCCAGATCAAATGCTCCCTTAAACAACTGGTTCCACTAAATATTCACACAGATGTATGTGTTTTAAATCCAAAAACATGTCTTACCACCCTGCAGCATTAATGTTTGCATGTTGTGACATTTAGACATTATTAAACCACAACAGCGATTCCAAAACAACGCGTCTGATTCATGGCGTCAAGTACACAGACACTCCTAACAAATATGCAGTGACTAACAACACCATAAAAGAATTTGAGATTCGCCAAAGCCTCTTCACAAAAAGTGATATGGTGGAGCTTTTGGGGTATTCTTATGGTGGCTTATTTATACAAGATGAATGCCTTTTGAACGTGCATAGCTCAGGGTCAAATTGGTCCATTCAAGAGAAGTGTTCAGTTTTAATGCTGCCAGTGAAATCACACAGTTTAAAGTCCACATAGTTGTAGAAATTATTTTAGTGCTACGTAACAAAGTAGCACCGTCTGTCCTGTTGGCCCATGAAAAAAATCTGTTCCGCAAAGTATCCCATCACCAAATGAAAATAAAACCACTCCTTCAGGCATACAAGGAATATTCCTGGACAACGTATTCATGGGATGGTTACATAATCGATGCATTGCGGGATTCATATAGAGTACTTCGTTCAACGGAACTTTCACCAAGAACCCATTCATTTTTAAACCCTTGACATGAATCAGTTCTCGCTGTATACAAGTATCAAGTGCTGTCTAAACCTTTGAATCTCAATTTCACCAATGTCAATCAAGCCATGTCCTAACACACGCTATTTTCTGGAAAGGGTATACATTTCTTGAACAAGCTTAGTGATATCACATGAGAAGCATACTCTAAGTGGTTTCATCTTAGAGTTTTCGACCTTCTACCGAATCTGTCCACCCACATGATATCAAATGGAACTCTGAACATTGAAGTGAGCTTCACCCAAGCTCTCAACAAAACAATCAACTGTATCGTGTACAGCGCATCTGCCAACATCATCACCATTAACAAGGACAGATACGTGGTGATTAATTTTGGGAGTTTATATAATTATGTGACAACCCACCCATTTCCCAGTCATTTAAATCATGGAAGTCATTGTGGATTTCCAGAGCTAAATTGACGACAAAGAGTTATCGTCAACTAACTGAGATTTTTTTTATCTATATGTGTTACATTACTTCACCATTGGGTGTTCAAACCCCCCTACACCTACGAGAAACTTTCCTCTGTGGCTAAAAAACAAAACAAAATATGTTAATGTATATTACAGCTTGCTCGAATACCTCATCTCATGTGCTAAACAGTGTTAATAAATCGTCCACGTCAATGGGCCAAAAATATTTATTTAGGCACCGCGTCTTACTACTTGTTCAGGTTATAATCATCTGCACTAATTATATTAGTGAGTTGGGGATGAGATAGGTTGAATTTTGATAAAGTGTACCTGCATTTTATTGGAAGCTGAGTAGAAAAACATCTAGGAAAACCACCCTCCTTACACCCGACGATGATTTGAACCCTGATCCCCCTATCATCGGAAGTTTAGTATATTGCGAGAGCTACGGCTTTAGATCATGTGGCCACCGAAGCAGTTAAGAAATAGTTTTAGCCAATTACACACTTTCACCAATCGTCAATCTGTACAATAGAGGATGTTTGTGTGTGAAAACCCTTAAATTGGGTGGCAAATAGCTCTGTATGGAATGTCTGTTTGATCATTATCCTTTGGGGACTTCATAACTGGATAATTGAAGATTAGCACACACACCATAAGACATGTGGTGAAAACAAGCCCACGCTTCCATTATGTACATTCTGATGATTTTCCTGCTGATCAGCTGCCGACCAAAATAGCGTGCCCTACAGCCCTTGTCATTAACATGTATCCGCCCGAGCCTGTGACGCTTTGGGTCACCTTTTATTGACGAGAACAGTGTGGGAGATTGATTTGACCTTTGAGATTTTCCCACGTGTGAAACCGCATATATATACGAAACTGTTTCCTGATGGTCTCATAGCAGTGTACAATTTCAAGGCATAATCTCAGAAGATTACGCCCATTGATTTCTCATGTACCTTCCATAGCGCGCTCAGATAACTCCAATGAAGACTGCCCTGGCTTTATTATCACCCACCAATCATACAAACAACAACACCAAGATGTTGAGATATTATGAAGAATGTGTCAACGTGCCGGCCTCATACCACCCCAGAAGAGGCGGCGTCTAATTAACGTGTGACCTTTATTTCCCCAGGCATAGCGTCCAGATGGCGGGTCACCCATAATCTTATTCAGTCTGCTGACAATCATCTAAACTATCACACATCATGGAAAACCAACAAGTATTCGAAGATGTTAGCACTCGCAAAGCAAAGCTGATGAGAACATTCACCATATCTAGTATTTTGAAGTCAACGTCAAACGAGTTATCTACGGTATGAGTGTCATGAATAACTTTACGCCCTTGTCCACCTAGAAAAATTCAGAGGGACCCATGCTGTGTTTAGCCACCCAGATTGTCACGAAATGGGCAAATTCAATGCAATAAAAAGAACATTTTGCAACAACATTTAACATCCTCAAAAGATGAGCCTGACTAATATTTAAATCTCTTTCAGACGTATGTGCGGTGATCGTATGGTCACCATCAGTGAAAAACATGATACCAGACTCAAACGGGTCACCTATATTGCACCAACCTGGGTGCATCTCTGTAAGGTGTGGACCTCATCGACGTCACCGTCAGCTAAAAGGACATGTGGGCGACACCCATCGCCAAATATTGTAACGATTTGATCAACACATTCGATGTGGTTGTGTGTGATTTGCTAACATAGATCGCGTATTTCAGTGATTTTGAGCGACCTACAGTGGAAACACACATCAGAAATTTGGATCTGATTATTGCTACCTAATATACTCGTCAAGTCATTGGTTTGGACTAGTATACGTTGGATTGTAAACTTAAAACAATTTTACTAACACATCTAAGAGTCATTGTATGGCAAGCATATGAACAATTAATTACATCCTTTGTGCAAAAATATTTAATAAATTAATAAATGTCAATCATATATTTTCTATTTAGGCAAAACCATTTCGTATTTTTCCATTTTATTTTCCCCGCCATACTGGCACAACTGTTAAGGGCCCTCATACTTTTCATACACATTCAGGGGCCCTATATCAGCGTATTGATACATAAATATTTGTCAGTAATATATCTACTTTTGGCAGGTGCAGACAAGGTCTGTTATCACCTGTGGACTAGTCCTGTCTCGACGTGTCATGCCGTCAAGTGGATACCAGTTATGCCGGGATCACGATCAACTTAAACTTAACTTAACGTAACTTAACGTAACTTAACGTAAAGAACCTCCTTGTGTGTTTAAAT
>CABFWO010005900.1:0-41101 GCA_902155825.1 Timema genevievae | reverse complement strand
CGAGTAATGTTGTCCAACCGATTGCCACGGGACGATTCGAGTAGATGATTTGCTAAAAATTACTCGAGTAATTTTACTCGATTCTTAGAATTACTCGATTGTGCCCATCACTAGGTTCTACACCTGTACCGAGAACAGTTGGGCGTAAGTTCGAATCAGCTGGAACAAGCTGTTCCCTCTGATACGACACGAACAGCTTTTTACTCATTTCCATTCTCTGTGTTTAAATGGTGGAAGCAAACTTTGTTTGTGATCATCTGATAAACCCAGTACTAATGATGATTATGTCGCTATTCAGTCCACTTAAAACATAAGTTTATACTTTCTACTGAGATGCGCGAAAATACTTTAAAATGGTTAAACAATAGCTGGGAGTAGGTCTATATTTTTGAAATATTTAATATTCCAACACTTGCAGTTGCTAGATTGCAAAGATGAGCGTTTATACTATCAGCTTCTATAAAGTGAAATATCGAAACAATGTCAAGAATGCGGATATTGCTATCAAGACTACCCCTTGAAGAAGCTTTTCTAGATGAAGGAGAGATCTGTGCTATTTCCCCTCCAATATTAGTGGAAAAAGTATTGAAGGAAACAGCAAAAGACAACATTCTAGTTGATGAACGAGAGATGTCAAATAGGGGATGGCCAAATAAAGTGGTGCTTTATTTTAAGAGACGAGAAGAAATTTCCACAGTTGAAGGTGTACTTGTATCGGGATCTCGTGTAATTGTGTAACTATTCCTAAGAGTTTAAGACATGATGTTCTTAAAGAATTCCATGATCATCATCCCAGCATTGTGAAAGTAAAATTGTTAGCTCTAGATCAATATGCTAGTGGCCTAGCATAGATACAGTAGCCCCATGGCTTCTTTGGTGCTGACTGACAGTTCACAGCTGACTTCTGACAGTCAACATTTAGGTATATACCTAAATGTTGACTGTCAGAAGTGACAGCTGCTAAACAAATGTTTTTGCAGATCATATGGTTTGACGTAGGGATACATAATTTGGTCTGGTAACTTTTCAAAGCCGTCAGCTCTCAGCTGTGAGCTGTCACTCAGCACCAAAGAAGCCATGGGGCTACTGTACCACATTGAATATACTGTAAAAGGCTGTGAAACGTGTCAGTTTACTGAAAACCTAGGACAGTACAAGTATTTGACACCATGGTCTATCACAAATAAGACATTTGAAAGGGTGCATATAGTTTACGTGAAATATAAAAATGCACAAACAACTCATCAATGTTCACTTGAAAATAAAACTAGATTTTATTACACACAAAAATATTAATTAAAAACAAAAACCAATCAACTGGAATTTCAAAACAATTTTATTGAATTACAGTGAGTTCATATTTATAAGCTATAAATATACATCAATCTAATTTATAATATTTTATTTCTACAACCAAACAAATACAATATTAATTTCATTCAAAAGTTACAACAATTTTGTCCACATTTTATCATGTACTTGACTACATTATACTATTTTTTTGAGAAAACATATGCAATAATTTAAATATTGTTTTAAATACAAAAATTTTCAAATATAAGTTCACAGTAAAACGAGTTAAATTATTTTATATCAACAATTTGAAAAAATATATATACTATAAAATAGTTTTAATATTAAAAATGGATAAATTTAAGAAAATCTGTTTTTTTAGATCTTATTTGTTTTATTAATAATTGGTGTTATCAGAAAATTCAAGCTAGGATCGAATCTGTCAATTTCGTCAACAAAATTAATTTGTCAGCATTCCTGATTAAGAAATTAATTTCGCTCATCAAGGCAATTAATAAATATCAATTTAGAAAGTTTTAATAGTTACAAGAAATATGAGAAAAATAAACATAAAATTAGAATAACATTATAAGTATATAAACATTATTATTCCAAATGTGTGTAAGACAATGTATAAAAATATGACACTAAAATAAATAGTACCAGTAATTATTTTAAAATAAACCTTATGACATAAATCTGATATCCTACTTATTACAAACTTTCTTTGTGATAAAGGATTACAAGACACTAATATTAGTTATTGCGACAAATAGGTCCCACGATTACAACATTTCATTAGGAGAGCAGGTTACAAAGAGAAAGTGTGTGTTTGTGTATATACACACATGTACAATAGTATTTAGAATGGGTTTAAGGTTGATTCAAAATTACACTTAAGAAATGTCTCAGCATCTACTCAACTATCAACCAGGTCAACAAACATAGCAGCAACAAATATGTTAACAAAATGGTGTATTTGTTTAACTTAGTTATGTCTCCAACATCCTGGCAGTAACAGCAACAACTCAACAATATTATAAACACCAACATCGTCAACAAACATAACTATTGCTCAGCAAAAACTGTATAACTTTGGTTTTTAAATGGTACCATATTAAATATGTGATATAACAGACAGAGGTTTTCTTAAAATTTCAAATATTTTTCTCAAACATCAAAACATTCTGGGGGCGCTAGGGGGGAACTAGCAATATTTCAAGAGTTGGTTTATAAAAAATAGACTGGCAAAAGGAAATCACATGCAATAATACTATGGTGTAGTTTTAAGAATGTTTATAAAAACAATGCTTTGTAACTTTGTGATATTATATTACCAACACATGTTTATACAAACATGTTCAATAGGCATGTCTGTAGTGATATGTCAACATATTTTGTTTATACAAACATGTTTTAATGTAGTGATATGTTAACATATTTTGTTTATATAAACATGCTCTGATGGGAATGTCTGTAGTGATATAAACATATGTTAATATTAAAAATTATAGACTTTCTATATTTTGGTGAGAATTTAAAAAAATAATTATTTCTATTTGACACAACAAAATGCCAACAACACAGTCCAGTCAATCTTGCAAGTAAACTAACATCTTTATTAATAGTCAAATCTATTGAATATACTATACATGTAAACGTATAAAGTATTTTCAAATAATATGTTATTGTGACCAAAATAAACTTGACCATTCATAATCGGTAATGTTATAGGAAAACGAAGCAATTTAATATGAAATATGTATTTTCTGTAATTTTTTTTCCTATAAGTGTCGGGACGTAAATATTTGAGGAAGGTTGGTGATGTTTTATAGAAATAAAAATTATTGTCTGGAAACCCTGGGTGATCACAGGGCCTTTGATATGTTTATAAGTCTACCGGGCCCCAAAAAGGATGTCGACCCTTGGTCTAGGGTGCTATTTAGACTTTTACCGCTAGAAAACAATTGGTGAGCCTAAATGTGAAATAAAGATAGTTAAATGCCCTGGTTCATGTGGATATGATCAACATATGTGACAAGTTTCTGAAGGACCATATATCGAACAGGCACGCTCACTTGGTTAACATACTTTATTGGTGGCAACAAATAATCTTTCTAACTATTTTATTTATTTTGAAACATTTCTAAAAATATATCTGCTGTCAGTTTTCTATCCTCCACTTGAGTATATATGTTGTGCAACATATAGTCAACACACGGGTCACTGTGTCAGAGGTCGCAATGACAAATACAATGTTAGAACTGCTATTGCTGTGGTTTCTTTGTTTCAACTTTGCTCCAAATCCAACCATAGCCAAGAGTGTCTCATTCATATCATGATTCACAACATAACTTGTGACCTCGACTGACAACCATAGATTAGTAACAACAGCTAACAACCTTATTGTCCAATCATCATTAGGTGCATAGATAGTGGTGGTAGTACGACAAGAAGTAAAGTGTGCTAGTGTTTGTCCAGTGGCAGCAGTGTTAAATGTATTTGTTTCTGCAATTTGTTAAATTGCAATTGCCTTCAAATAAAATTTAACACTATATATTATAGAATATTGTCAATAAATTTGATAATAAAATCATAGCATTACCCAAGCAGATGACATATATATATATATAAATGGTTTACCTCTTGCCTGCCATTGCTCTATCACCTGAGCTAACCAGGTTATCATTGGCCAAGAGATGTGATTAAACAAAACATGGTGCCTTTGGATGAAAGCCTGGGTAGCTCAGTTGGTAGAGCAGTGGCATGTCAAGTCAACTTAAAACTAGACATATTTGATTATTTTTACTATCCGCAGATATATTTGCCGTTGTTTCTTGAACTTAATTAACGCATGCCTGGATCCAACCTAACATGAAAGAATGGAAATGCCACTACAATCAAAATAAATACTTTCCTTTACCAAAACACATGCATTATATTTACCATTAAGTTTGGTTTTCATTTACTCAACTTGGTACATGCGCCAACTTATGAACAATAGCTAGCATCATTTAACTCTTGAAATTAAAAAATAAGAAATCAAAGTAAACAATAATGTTAGTAAAGAGTAGTTTATTTACATCAAGAACATGCATCAACAAATGAAATTATAAAAAAAATAAGTTTTGCAGCAACAAGACTAAATTATACAATTCATCCAATCATAACTGCAGGTAACAAAGTTATGTACAAAAATATTCAACTGATACAAAGATTGCACAAACAAGTTATTATCAAGTAAACAATATCAAAACAAAAGTGGAAGTAATAAAAAATAAGCAGATCTTTCCCAAGTTTGCAACTTACAATAATATTTTTACAAAAGGCATTCAACTTAATATCAACCCAATAATAATAAAAATATAAATAACTAATTTACAGGTGTTCTATATTCAAAATTTCTTCAAGGATGAAGAGGAAACTGCAGTTAAAAAAAAAAAACATTTATAAATCAAACTAATTCTTGATGCATCTATTTTAAGGTAGTCGGTTTGGTTAAAATGTCTCCTGGACAATTCCTTGGTTTTACTGATACTTTGAACTGTAAAACTATCAAGTTTTCAGAAAGACCACAGCCAGGACAGGACAGAGTCCAAGACGCGAGTAACTCCAGAGGAGAGAGCGGCCCGAGAGGATTGCCCAACTAGCAGTGTCCTTGGAAGGTAAATCAAGGACCCTTTATAAGGACATGAGTGTGTGATGCAAACAAGAAGAAACAACAGAGTTTATGACAAGAAATTCGACAAGCAATAGCTAGGGTAAAAAAGTTAAATGGGGCACTTATTTAAAGATTTAACATTTTATTTAGATAAGCAAAAAACTCGAGTATTTTTAAAGACACCGTAAGTCCTTGAAAATGAATGTCTTGGAACACAAATGCAAAGCCTGTATTTTCTACAGGAAAAAAATAACTTTCCTAGTTTGTAGGAGTCAATGTCTACAAATGTCTGATCATTTGACAACTATAACAAGCAAGAAGGAGCATGAAAAAAACATGAGTTAAATGAATACACAAGAATATGATCAGGGTATGATCAATACTACAGCAAAGGAGGGTTCATAATAGTTGGTGAAATCTTGTGTTTAGTAGCGTTTGCACAATTCCTACCCCAATATCCCTCACTTTGAGCCGTGAGTTGGAGATAAGAAGAACATGCAATAAAGGGGACAGCACTAAATAGCTCAAGTTACTGGGAATTCCCACTTGTAGGAGTGGAGTCATTGACTGCTTTGACAGTTGATACTTTATCAACCAGGTCAACAGTCGATTCAACTGTGACACGAACATTATCATATGTTAGCAAAAAAAAAGTCATTTTTTGTTAAATGAAACTTGTACTGCAATGAAACGGTAGAAATACTACATAAATAGTTGGTTTTTTTTACTTTTGAGATATTGTTTATGTGTGAGCATATTTATTTTTGCGGGAGACTAAAGTTTAGTTTTATAGTGGATGCTAAAAAAAACTAAAAACAATAGCATTCTCGCAGATTGTTTTAAAGAAATGGAGGAAGGAAACAGAAAGATGGAGGCACGCTACTAAACTGACTCGACTACAACCTGGAAACAGTTGATGATAATAGTTCCCAGACATACCAAGTCACCCCTTACAATATTATTTACTATCGGCAGCAGTGCGCGCCAATCTTCAATATTTCCCTATACAGTCAAGCAAGGAACTACATCCTAACTTTAGTTTCATGAACATAAAAAAAAATAGTGGAAACTAATAGACATAAATAATTCAAGAAATGCATGGTCATTAAGCCCAAAATCACATCTTTACACATGTGTCACTGACCTTTATGACCTCTCATGTACTTAATAATACCACATAGAAATAACTTGAGTAAAATCAATGTTAACAAAGAACGTTGGATGGGGGAGATTAGTAAGCAGGGGATGTCACCGTGCTGCTGGTGGACTTGGTCACAACACGGTCCCCTTGGGCAAGTGCACCGGAGCGTACGCCGTTAAACTTGAGGAACGCGTCGTAGCCATATACCACCATCGCGCAGAAACCAAAGAACTGGAAATAAAATTGATTAAATAGGATAATTAGCACCTTGGACCACACAGATAGCCATTTCATAGAACACAAACAATAAGAGCCCGACACAAGATATGAGTGAACTACTCTCGGAGATGGTCGGTCAACATCTGGATAAATAACGCCTCTGAGCACTAGGACATGCTCAAACACTATCATCTAGGTAACATGCTTATCAAGCAATAAAAATCTCTACTTTTAACAACAAATATGATCCTCATTAGATATCCCAGACATATTTTTTAAATTGAACTTTAGATTAATTTGTCAAACACTAGATTTAGATTTAAACCACACATTAACCAATCGACAGCGTGTTAGTATTTGCAATGGCTGTACCAAGTGGAAAACATCTTTACTGATACAGCTTGTTAGTATTTGCAATGGCTGTACCCAGTCCACTGTTTTGTTTTGAAGCAAGCTGAATTGAATTTCCTGAAACTGCAATGAAGTTTAAATATTTTTTTTACCGTTTTATGTATCAAAAAACCACTATTCCGTGGATATTAATAAAACACAACAAATATCATTTACAAAATGTATTGCCCCAAATGTTTAACATCTTTTCATCTTAGCTGATAAATCACAATATCACTAATTCAAATTAATTGCCGGTACAGAAGATCTTTGTGGTGCGAGTATTAACTGTGATACCGTGAATGTTAGCAGACACCCTGACTATCTTACCTTGTCTGATTGCACCATGACTATCTTACCTCACTTGATTACACCATGACTATCTTACCTTGCCTGATTACACCATGAATATCATATAAGTTGTACCATAATGGAACCTATCAAGGTAATCTGGTTATCTTTCAGGGAAAAGTGAGTTCATAGATAATAGAGCAAAATGAACAAAATGTAACATGAATAGTTATTTTAGCTGTTAATATTTCTATTCTCAAGAGTTTGTATTTGTCAAAGCCAGAATTATTCTTCAAAGAGAAGTAGAACTTTTAAAATCTTCGCATACCCCTAATATTTATATTCCTTAATAGGCCTAATGCCAACTAAAACAAGATATCATGAGTGTTATCTCACCGCAGCAGCTCCGAACGCCTCATCAGCCTTCCCGTAGTCCGCAGCAAGTGACGCAGCCAGCAGGTAGAAAAACACCCACAGCGCACAGAACACAAACTCCTGAAACATCAAGTAAAGTGGAATATCACCGATTGAACAGCAGTGGTGTGGGTACATCTACATCAACGCAAAAAACTGATATACTGAACTAGTTTGATGATATGATGAGCCAAGACAGACATGTCTAACTAGTTTGATAATATGATGAGTCAAGACAGACATGTCTAACTAGTTTGATGATATGATGAGCCAAGACAGACATGTCTAACTAGTTTGATAATATGATGAGCCAAGACAGACATGTCTAACTAGTTTGATAATATGATGAGCCAAGCCAGACATGTCTAACTAGTTTGATAATATGATGAGCCAAGACAGACATGTCTAGCTAGTTTGATAATATGAGCCAAGACAGACATGTCTAACTAGTTTGATAATCTGAGCCAAGACAGACATGTCTAACTAGTTTGATGATATGATGAGTCAAGACAGACATGTCTAACTAGTTTGATGATATGATGAGCCAAGACAGACATGTCTAACTAGTTTGATAATATGATTTTGATGATATGATGAGCCAAGACAGACATGTCTAACTAGTTTGATGATATGATGAGCCAAGACAGACATGTCTAACTAGTTTGATGATATAGATCATATTGGGAATTGAAATGACTAAAGGACTCATTGTAGAACAATTCAATATTCCTATATAGAGTATTATTAATAAAAATAATGCCATCTTAAAACCTTATTATTAAGGGTATATAAAGCTATTTTTTAAGGAACCTTACATTTTCAGCGATGTTTTGAATGTTGGTTTTTAAATCTTGTAGTGAAGACAATTTCATAATATGTTGACAAATATGTGTCCATAAGCCAAGATTTAACGTGTTTTTTTTTTTACCTTTTCATATGAGAAAACAAGTGTTAACATATGTATGTGCACATAATTGGGACTCAAATTCAATAACTTTAGCGAATGGATGATCCGTGTTTAAATAAAGTACAAATGAGGCCCGTAAACCTCCTCAAATGTGGCCAAGCCCCAATATATTGTATTTATATTGTGTGTCAAACACAAGAATAGGTTGCTTTGTACGTCGGCTCATTATAAGATCCGAGAGCCGCAAAAAACCAGTCAGAAGAAAGTTTGGCATCCTCATACCAAGAGGTGGTGATGATATGTCAATGAGGTGATGATGATATGTCAAGAGGTGATGATGATATGTCAAGAGGTGATGATGATATGTCAAGAGGTGATGATGATATGTCAAGAAGTGATGGATGATACACCAAAAGATGATGATATGTCAAGAGATGTTGATATGTCAGGAGGTGGTGATGATATGCCAAGAGGTGATGATATGTCAAGAGATGTTGATATGTTCAGGAGGTGGTGATGATATGTCAGGAGGTGGTGATGATATGTCAGGAGGTGGTGATGATATGTCAGGAGGTGGTGATGATATGTCAAGAGATGATGATATGCCAAGAGGTGATGATATGCCAAGAGGTGATGATGTGATGATACACCAAGAGATGATGATATGTCAAGAGACTCCATCTTACGATCTTGAGCCAGGGGATCTTGTAGAACTTCTCGACCACATGGAAGAGGTAGAGGGCCAGCATGATGCCGGTGAACCAGAAACCTGTCATAGCAACCGTGTTGAACCAGCTGCCCCTGGAACTTGTCGCCCCCCAAGACACCGAGATGCAGATGAATCCCAGCAGGTTCAATACCTGGAACAATCACACATGTAGTCTTACAAACTGTCTAGGGGTAGAGGGGGAGCCTTTGTACCGGTCCCTGACTATTTATCAATGTGACAGTGGCTGTCAATGGCACCACTTACAATCTGCACCACCTTCAGGATCCCTGGGATGGTGCGAATGTACAGAGGGTCGAACCTCAAGTTGGTCTGCACGGTCGTATTGGAGGCTGTGACCGTTGTGGTCGTTACATGTTGGTTCGGAAATCCTTGTTCAGCCATCTTGAGTTGCTTCTCTGGAACAAGGTAATAATATACAAGGAATGGTTAGCGCTAATAAGGTAATAATATACAAGGAATGGTTAGCGCTAACAAGGTAATAATATATAAGGAATGGTTAGCGCTAACAAGGTAATAATATACAAGGAATGGTTAGCGCTAATAAGGTAATAATATATAAGGAATGGTTAGCGCTAACAAGGTAATAATATACAAGGAATGATTAGAGCTAATAAGGTAATAATATACAAGGAATGATTAGAGCTAATAAGGTAATAATATACAAGGAATGATTAGAGCTAATAAGGTAATAATATACAAGGAATGGTTAGAGCTAATAAGGTAATAATATACAAGTATTGGTTAACACTCCCAGAAATTAAGCGTCAACATATTTTCATATAATACACTGTATTTTACTTAATAGCCTACTTAGCAAATCATTAAAATTAATATTTAACAAGCACAGGGAAATGGTGAATTTAGTGTTTACTATAATTATATTTAGGTATTTGAAATTATTTTATTTTTACAACATTAAGGGCCGGTCTTTTGAATATCCGGATAAATATTGCTATTGGGAGGTTAAAGTTAGCGACCAGATAAAGGTTATCAGCCACTTTAATATTTTACGCGTATTATGAACGTATGAATTTATCTGCCGGATAGCTATAAGTAGGATAAATATATTTTCATGCAGAAGATGCAAGGTTGGTACTGGTTTTACTGGTGCGCCCATGTGTATAAACCCTGCTGCTACAGTTACTACCTGGCTAGTGGCTACAACGCTCAACATTTGTTAAGTAATGGCGGCTAAACGAGTGCGAGGAAACAGATGGTGTCACGTGAGCGCAGAAGGTTCCATGTTCTGATTTCGGTGCCTACCAAAATGTGTTTGATAGTTTGGTAAAATGTTCACAAAATTTCATTTATTTTACTTGCATTTAAATATTTGTTCTTATATAACTATAACTCTACAAATGGCTTGTTAGTTTTTATAAAGGTGTGATTTAAATGTTCCAACTTTATATATACTAGTTAAGATCCTGGTGCCTACTAAACACATGAACCATGATTTTAACCTAAAAACAGATTTTGAAAGGTAAAACCTCATGAAAAACAACACATCACTATGGCAACGCTCATTTTAACTTTCGGAAAGAAGTTATCAGGTACTTAAACCTCTCGATAAAAATGTGATGGATAAATACAATAAAACCCACATCCAAACGTAGACATACTAGACCAACACACTGTTTGATCCATCATATATTACTACCTGCCAGTAACCATATGTTAATAGGGTGGGAGGTGACCTGGTGGTCTAGGGGTAAGATGTCAGACTTCTGTGCTGGGGTCCGGGGTTCAATCCTTGGTCCCGACACAGATTTATTTGATTGCCAAACCCTTCCTTCACCTCTGACAAGATGTGTATTAATCACAACTTGTGAATGTGTGGAATGCCAGGCCTCTACCGTGGTTCGGATTCCACGTTAAACTGTAGGTCCTCCATTTCATCTCACAATCACCCTAACATTACACACTAGCGTGAGTGTGTATAACCCAAACGGGTAGTAAGAGGCGGTGCTAATAATAGTAATAGGGCGGGCCTACATTATTTAGCCTTAAAATGTGCATTGTACTTTATTTTGATATTTGACTTCTGGTAAATGTGTCTGTTCAGATCCTAACCAGGTTTTCAGTTTGGTTATAAATGACCTTGGGTGTATGCAAGAGTATTTTCAATTAGATAAGAAAAGCAAAGGTTTTTTTTTAGCATCGTGTCTTTCTACCCATTAGGACTATCCACTTATGTACTAATTATGCTAATTTTTTTTAGGGATCAGGAAGTTATATTTGTAGTGTGTTTACCCACATTTGTGTGATGGGAGAGTGGAGCAGTCTTATCTATTGAAAGAGTGATGGCTTGACCATGTTTTTTTGAGAATATTCATTTGCTGGTTTGTACTGTGTTTGATTCATTATGGTTCTGGTGTCATCAGATCTCAAGTTGCTCTGTTAAGCTCCAGGCCTGTGGTATCATGTACATAAAGCTTCTGGCATGCAATTTTATATAAGTTGTGTTTCAACAATATTTGTTCCTTAGCTTGGTGAGAATGATTTGATCTGTTCATTATAACAAAGTTTTTTAATAACCTTCAATTAAGTAGCCCTATCATTGGGTTACCTGCATTTTTGTGAGTGTATAAAATTAAATAATTTTTGTTTTAAAATAGACTGGCCTAAAATGTACGGTTCTTGGGTTTCATCACTACGCTACCTATTATACATCTTTGTCCCAAAATGAGTCATGGCAGAAAGCGCTTAAATGTTAATCCAGGGCACTGTTAGTAACCGCTGGGGCCTCCAGAGCTGGTATCAGTTAGCCAGGTGCTAACAACATGACAGGGTTTTAAACTCATTTCTATATATTTTCAATCATTCCATCAGAATGTAATCTATAAAGTTTGTTTAAATGTTGGTGTTGTATTGACATGATTTTAAAAATTCAATCATATAGATCAGTTCTTAAAGAACCATTGCTTCAACATTCCTTGGCACAATGAGCTACATGTTTGAATTCTATTTCTTCAATTAAATAACATTAACTGATGGATAACAGATTTTTGTGGTTTTTAGTTATGACATATCAATAACAGCACATCTACGTCATAAAGCACTACGTCACCGAATGACGTAATGAAAGTTCCGACTAAACGCCCCCATTATACGACCTACCTACCGGCTATAGATAAAATGAACTGTACATTTGGGTCAGCTTGACAAAACAACCATTGCCTTTTAATACCATAATGTAAACATTTAAAAAAATCCCGTCCAATACAAACTTATACTATTAATATGCTATCGTTCATGTTTGTAAAACGAATCATGACAAGTCATCTCAGTTATTAGGACAATAAATTAGCAAGGATACTTCATCGCTGTAAATAGGAAAAACGCCTCCTCTTCATGGGAGGGGCAAAGAGTTCCCATTCTACACTTGCAGAGAAACAAACGTGAAATAAGAGAAAAATACACAGGCTCATAACTGAGAATAGAGAATTAAATCTAAAGTACTTACATTCTATTTCACTTAGAACTTTAATTTATTCCCAATAACATAAAACATCGACCCACAACTCAAACCTATCAGATTTCAGCGTTAGCAGACAAGTGGTTACTGTTGTTGCAGAGTAGCCAACTTTGACAATATAAGAGCTATTTTAAACCTCAGATTAATTGAACAGCCCAACTTGCTTCAAACCATAGACTTAATACTACTAGAATCTAATATAAATAAACTCACAAGCATAATCGGATATTCTCGACTCTGTTGGTAGTATTTACGAGCTATATTATGCAGAAGTTTGAAAAAATATAAATAATAATTACTATTATAGCATGGTTAAATAATATTGGTGGATTTAAGAGAGTTTATCGGAATGAAACACGTTAGTGCGTCTGAGAAAAGGAGTCAAATACTGTATGTTTATTATTAAATGTAAGCTTGTACGTTAAGAATACACATAATATAATGTGTTATAAAGCTTCTTATGCCCTTAATGATTTTATTATATTTTGTAGTGGTTGTTAATTACAATAGAGAGCGCTAGTGCTAATAATAAATCATATATTAAGCAAACGCCTAGTTTTATAATCTTTGAATAAAAGTTGATTTGTTTGTGTATATTTTGAATGTTAATAGGGGGAAAAAAAGTCCTAAACGATCGTGATTTGATCTCTTGTCGGTCACTTTTTTTTATTCAAATGTTATTTTACAAAATTCAACATTTTATTATTTGCCACAGTACAACTATTTGGATTTCCACATGGGAAAACAATATGAAGAATGTTTTTATGCGACAGTGTGTCATGTATGTAAAACTATGGCGAATGTCAAAGTATGTGGAGGCTGCAAAATGATATCTTACTGTAGTTCGATACATCAAAAAACTCATTGGCCATTTCACAAGAAACTTTGCCACTGTATAAAGTCTATGAACGCCGGGACAGACAATATATTCAAAAACGTATGCACAGATAGGGATCCTAAGTCTAAAAGCTGGGCCACCATAAGGTCTGCGGCCATGATGGTAATAGAACTGTCCCTAGGACGACAATTGTCAATTTCCGAGAGACAACTGTTTATGTTTCCAAAGGTGTGCGAATTTTGCCGGGAACACGATCACCACAAATTAATGGATTGTGACTTGTGTTTCTGTGTTTCTTATTGTTCACTGGATCACAAAGAAAATGTTTCCAGAATACACAGTGAAGTGTGTCCCTCCTTAAAACTTTGTCATCAATTGGATGTTCTCTTCTCGACCAACGACATTCAATATCCCATTTTAAATGTGACTTACCAAACATTTAATCAAAATCTCCCAAAAAATATGAGCACATTCATAGCAAACTTCTATAAGGAACAAACAATCCAAGTAGCATTGTTGTCTGAAACCCTAACCTGTCCATTTACATTGCTCTATGGCTTGGAGAAAACATTGTTGAACTGCAGAGAAGAGTTGGTTGTCCACATCATTGGAGCGAGTAGTTTGGAATGTGAATTCCTCGACGGATGGGAGCTACTGCCGCACTGGCTGCCAAGTGTTGGATCTGTTAGTCTTGTTTTCATCGGTCCAAACGTCCCAAAGAGCTGTCCACGGGAGCGCATCACCTACCTGGTGTGTAACGGGAGGAATGTTGAGTTTGGTCTGTACTTTCATCGCGTGCTGTACCACGAATACGTTCATTCCTCAGACTTGAAGACGAGTGACGTTGCCGTGCTCTTCAATAGCGGTCTCCATGAGAATGAAGGCCAAGAGGGCGACCTATGGTCGCAGTCTTTGCCCCACCTGCTGTGCAAGAATGTCCCGCTGCTACTAACGTCCTACACAAGGGAGGAGGCCATTAAGGACAAAGCGAGAGTAATTAAACTAAACGACTCAAACTTGAAACTTTCAATGAATTGCGAAGTGAATCCTTTCTCCAGCCTGCGACCGTATCGAGATTGGGGCAGCGACTACACCAGTGTGTTCTTTCAAAATAGTTTCATGTCAATACTTGAATGAGATTGATCATGTTTTTCATTTTAAGGGGAAGAACAAATAGCTAAAAAAAATGTTAAGTGAAACTGGAGGGATGGGGCTGTTAGCAGGGACAGGCCTGCACCAGTAAACTCTTACCTCTCACCCAATATAGAATTCACCCTTTAAAGCCAATAAACATACATTCTTTCATTACATTATTGTGTGCTTGGGTAGTTGATCACATCTGTTTGGAAGGGTAGGGAACACTTTACTAGTACAGTCCCAACAAGCAGAGCTAGCAGTTCACTAGTACAGTCCCATCAAGGAGAGCTAGCAGTTCACTAGTACCCACCTCGGTGGCGTAGTTGGCTAACGCGCTAGTCGTGTTGAGCTCGACTGCCGAGGACGGGGAGATCGAGGTTCGAGTCTTGGTCGGGTGAACTGGGGGTGGTTTTTCCTAAATGGTTTTCCACTCTCCCTCCACGCAAATGCGGGTTCACTTCCTCTAAATTCAACCCTCCCAATTCCTAATCCATTAGCGTAATTAGTACTTAGTGTATAACCCGAACGGGTAGTAAGACGCGGTGCTAAATATATAATATAAAGTTCACTAGTACAGTCCCATCAAGAAGTATTGCTAACAATAAATGTGAAAGTCTTTTTTTTTTTTTAAGTTTTACCTTAAGTAAAAATGCAAATTATCTTTCAAATCACATTAGTGGATGTGCAGTCTAAGGTGTTATAGACTCATACCATACTTGGTAATTATTGTTGGGAGGGGAGTCGACTGCCGTAACTAACTTCTCGTGTGCCCTGTGAAAGGTTTTATTTCTAGGCCCCCTTAATTGGGGGGCGGGGGAGTAATAGTAAAACCAATACAATGTAACAAATTGTTTAAAATCATTTTTGTGTACTCACATGCATTTATAAATAAATATATTTTTGTAATTGCACTTTTCTGGATTTAATTACAGTAACTTCATTGATTATATTATCATAGTTAATATTTTTAATGATTTATATTCAATCAAAACCATTCTTGTCCAATAGTCAATCTTAATTAATTGAATATGACTCGATCAATACAAAGTCACGAGTATGTAGAATATTAAGGGGAGGAGAGAGGAGAAGACTGGGATAAGGTGGAGGGAGAGACAAACACAGCCAGTGGCTGGAAGATGTTCATGATGATGATTAGTGTCAAACTTAAAGCTTAGAATGTCACATGTGAGCTTGTACACATTTAAATCTTTGTTATGCTTAGTAATAGCGATACCTGCAGCCGATTTTTGTAAACCAGCAACACTCATCGATTCTCAAGACCAGCCATAGAGAAAGTAAAAATTGTCACAGACAGCTCTAAATCACTCGTAGTGCCAATTTATTTGAGACAATTAGAGTGTCAAAAATGTTGTAAATTTTCATTTAAAATAATTGTTGAGGTGTCATTCTACTTCCTTCATCTGATGCTTCACCTCTTTCCATTTTCTTAACTTTTCTGTTCCATTTAGTAGGAAGTACAATCTCTGTAACCATTCTTTCAACCAAATCTTTTTATTTCGGTACATTTTGTTTGAAACCTGTTTCTCGTAGTCCTTGTAAAGTACCACGTAGTCCATAAGTTAATTTTGTTGAATCTCGCTCAGGTGTACTGGTTGATACAGCTTCCAGATTTGATAAATCATTTGCATTCGTTTCCAATCTTATCTTTACTTCGGTTAATTGTTAACATTTAGTGACTTTATTACATTGGCCTTTGATGACCACCTTGTATCAAAAATACTTTTAAGTATAAAATTTTAAAAAATTAATTCAAATCTACCATTGTGTTGTTGAGGTTGAGGAAAAAATTAAATGATCCTTGCACAGTATCAAAATAAGTGATCATTTCTGGCGTTGTTGATGTAGCTTGGACACCATAATACGTATCACAAGTCGAAGTCAGACTAGTTAACAAACAGTGTAAACAATATTAATTCCAGCTCTCGTTGTTGAGTAAAAAGTGGCATAAACCACGACATGAGCATTCGCTACAGTCGCGTGTCAAGACTGAGCGACACAATGACCACTCGCAAAATAACACGATAGGCTGCCTGGGACGAATCAACACACTTGGTTCACTGACATTTGAACCACACAACAGAGAACAATTACAACTGTTGCACCAGCCTGGTTATGGCTCTGCTGAGACTAAGTTGTTAATGACCAGCTAATATTCTATTGTGAGGGAAAACTGGCAACATATCTATTGGTTATCGCTAGAACTAAGCCGGTCACCTTGGAGCTAATGAATGTTGTGTTAGACCAGGAAATACTGGAACTACTGCTTGTTTTAACACTCATGAGTATGAGTGACATGAGTCAGACAGGTTGTCTTACTAGCATGACTTATTCTGAGGCACAAGAGGTTGTATTCCTGGCTCTGAGGCACAAGAGGTAGTATTCCTAGCTCTTAGACATAAGAGGTAGTATTCCTGGCTCTAAGGCACAAGAGGTAGTATCCCTAGCTCTGAGGCACAAGAGGTAGTATCCCTGGCTCTGAGACACAAGAGGTAGTATTCCTAGCTCTGAGGCACAAGAGGTAGTATTCCTAGCTCTGAGACACAAGAGGTAGTATCCCTGGCTCTGAGACAAAAGAGGTAGTATTCCTGGCTCTGAGACACAAGAGGTAGTATTCCTAGCTCTTAGACACAAGAGGTAGTATTCCTAGCTCTGCGACACAAAAGGTAGTATTCCTGGCTCTTAGACACAAGAGGTAGTATCCCTGGCTCTGAGGCACAAGAGGTAGTATCCCTAGCTCTGAGACACAAGAGGTAGTATTCCTAGCTCTGAGACACAAGAGGTAGTATTCCTAGCTCTGAGACAAGAGGTAGTATTCCTGGCTCTGAGACACAAGAGGTAGTATTCCTAGCTCTGAGACATAAGAGGTAGTATTCCTAGCTCTGAGACACAAGAGGTAGTATCCCTGGCTCTGAGACACAATATGTAGTATCCCTAGCTCTGAGACACAAGAGGTAGTATCCCTGGCTCTGAGACAAAAGAGGTAGTATTCCTAGCTCTGAGACACAAGAGGTAGTATTCCTGGCTCTGAGACACTTGAGGTTATATTCCTGGCTCTGAGACACAATAGGTTATATTTCTGGCTCTGAGACATAAGAAGTAGTATTCCTAGCTCTGAGACACAAGAGGTAGTATTCCTGGGTCTAGGAGATACGAAGCTCTGAGACACAAGAGGTAGTATTCCTAGCTCTGAGACACAAAAGGTAGTATTCCTAGCTCTGAGACATAATAGGTAGTATTCCTAGCTCTGTGACACAAGAGGTAGTATTCCTGGCTCTGAGGCACAAGAGGTAGTATCCCTAGCTCTGAGGCACAAGAGGTAGTATTCCTAGCTCTGAGACACAAGAGGTTTATATTACTGACTTTGAGACATAAGAGGTTGTATTCCTGTCTCTCAGACATAAGAGGTAGTATTCCTGGGTCTGAGACACAAGAGGTTATATTCCTGGCTCTGAGACACAAGAGGTAATATTCCTAGTTCTGAGACACAAGAGGTAGTATTCCTAGCTCTGAGACACAAGAGGTAGTATTCCTGGCTCTTGAGACACAAGAGGTTATATTACTGGCTCTGAGGCATAAGAAGTAGTATTCCTGGCTCTGAGACACTTGAGGTTATATTCCTGGCTCTAGGAGATACGAAGCTCTGAGACACAAGAGGTAGTATTCCTATCTCTGAGACACAAAAGGTAGTATTCCTAGCTCTGAGACATAATAGGTAGTATTCCTAGCTCTGAGATACAAGAGGTAGTATTCCTGGCTCTGAGACACATGAGGCTATATTCCTGGTTCTGAGACAAGAGGTAGTATTCCTGGCTCTGAGACACAAGAGGTTATATTACTGACTTTGAGACATAAGAGGTTGTATTCCTGTCTCTCAGACATAAGAGGTAGTATTCCTGGGTCTGAGACACAAGAGGTAGTATTCCTAGCTCTGAGACACAAGAGGTAGTATTCCTGACTCTGAGACACAGGAGGTTATATTCCTGGCTCTGAGACACAAGAGGTTATCTTTCTGGCTCTGAGACATAAGAGGTAGTATTCCTAGCTCTGAGACACAAGAGGTAGTATTCATGGCTTTGAGATTTGAGGCACAATAGGCAGTATTCCTGGCTCTGAGACACAAGAGGCAGTATTCCTGTACCTGAGGCTATTTACTTGTATCCAAACTCACCCTAGTTTCTATGAATTGTTCTGTTCCTACGACACAAACATGTATTAAAAGTAGCCTAGTAAAATAGTTTCCCTAAGGAGTTAATTTGTGTTCATTTTTGATATATTTTCCCTGGATATAAATTGTTAAATGTTTTTGTCAGTTTGTTTTGTCAACAGTTAAAATGAAATCAACATGGCGTAAAAAAATAAAAAAAAGCCTATAAATGATATATTTTAGCATTGCGTCTTACTTCCGGTTTATGCTATACACATATGTACTAACTACGCTAATAATTTATGGATGAGTAAAATTGAATTTAGGGGAAGTGTATCCGTATTTGCGTGGAGGGAGAGTGAAACACCATTTTGTGAAAATCACCCTCAGTACACTTGACCGGGATTCAAACACGTATCGCCCTGTCATTGGCAGACTACACTAATACGAGAGTGGCGCCTTAAAGTAACATTAAAATGTTCGCATAGGGAATGCCAGGCAGACAATGACAGGCAGGCTGATGAACCAGACAAAATGGGTGTATCCATAGCTTAGCCACAGAAAATGGGTTTTCTGCAGCGCAACCAGAGGAAACGTGTGTATCCGCAGTTTAACCAGAGGAAACGTGTGTATCCGCAGCGCAACCAGAGGAAATGTCCAGAGCCTTTTCAACAAAAGGCAGGGTTTCTGTGGATACAGACTAGCTGGTGTATTTATGACGTCCTATGCCTTTGTATATCCTATGTTCTACCGTTCTATGTCCCCGCATCCTCATATGCCCTTATTTCTTATGTATTTGCATGCTATGTCCTTGCGCAGGTGCGGATTCGGGAGGAGGGGTGTCAAAGGGTCAGTTGACACCCCTGTGAAAGTTAGAGAATTAATACAAAAAACAAAATGAAAGTTCACATTTTAGAAATAAAATACAGCACAGATAAATTATAGACTTTTTTTAATCTGTTTACGCGCAGACACCTCTTAAGCCGGGTCCACACGTGCATTATTCGTCCATGATTAATCAACGTACTATATGACTCACACAAGTGCGGAAAAAACATTCGTTTTCATGTAAGAATATTTGTCGTGGATAGCGAGTAACATTGTTCCAAGGGGTAAGGTGTCAGACTTCTGTGTTGGGGGTCCGGGGTTAAATCCTAGGTCCCGGCACAGATTTATCTGATTTCCAAATCCTTCCTTCACCTCTGACAAGACGTGTATTAATCACAACTTGTGATTGTGTGTAATGCTCAGGCCTCCACCGTGGTTCGGATTCCACGTTAAACTGTAGGTCCTCCATTTCATCTCGCATTCACCCTACCATTACACATTAGCGTGAGTGCGTATAACCCGAACGGGTAGTAAGACGCCGTGATAATAATAATAATGATAATAACATTGTTCCGCATAGAGACGGTAGACTACCACACATCAAAGAAGACTAATCATCGCCTTAGAGCAGTTCATCCTCGAATACTGAATATAGAGTATGTGTGGACAGCAGGAGCGGGGGAACTGTGGGGGGACTGTGAACCCCTGAAATACTCCCCCCCCCNGATGGCCTTAAATCAAACTCCAAATGACTTCTAGATGCATTCTATTATCAAACATTTGCCGGAGAGGACCACTTTAAATAACTACTAGACTAGAGGCATCTAACTGGTAGAAAAATTCAGGGGAGGAAAGCTCTAAATAGCTTCCAAGGTCATTTGAATTTCAAAAATGTCTAGGGGAGGACAACTCCAAATAGCTTCTAGATGCATGTCATTTTGAAGAGTTTTCAGGCTAAGAACCACCCCAAATAGCCTAGTTTTTGAAATAATTCAATTTTCAAAAATTTGTCGGTGTAGACCGCTTCAAAGATTATCTTCTAGAGGTATCTAACTATCCTAAAAAATTAAGGTGAGGATCACTCTAAAAAGCTTCGAAGGGCATTCAAATTTCAAAAATTTCTAGGTGAGCAACACTTTAAATGGTGGCTTATAAAAAAACTAATTTAAAAAAAAAATTCAAGGCAAAGACTACTCATAGCTTCTAGAGTGAACCACTTTAAAAAAATGTTTAGAGGAAGGGCCACAACAAATAGTTTATAAAAATATCTCATTTTAAAAAATTGGAGAGGATGACCACGGTTTAAAACATGCATAAGATCAAATATGAATGAGAAACTATTAAATGGCTTTAAACAGAAATCTAACACTAGAAGTAACTATGGTATTTATAACTATGACCCCCCTCCCCTCTATGAAAATGATCTGGATCCGCCCCTGTCCTTGCGTCCTATGCGTAGTCTATGCTTCTACGAGCCAATTGCATGACTAACCAGAATAGCCAAAGCTGTGGACAGTTAAATAATTTTGAGATTAAACTATTTCGAGATATTATTTAATATTTACGACGTTATAAGACAAGTTTTTTAATTAGTTAAGGGCCCCATCTGTTTTGTCAATTATTGACCTAGTATGGAAAGCGCTCCCTAGTAAAAGAGAAGAGAGTTTCACGCTGACGTGTGGCGCCGTGAGGGGTAGGCAACAGTGTGTTGCTATATATTGTTGCAATAATGACATGCTATAACTCTGAACTAGGAATAAAGCTCTTCTTTTCGAACATTATCAGGAAATAAATAAAATGTTGGTAGGAGTAATATTGAAGGTGCTCGTATTTGAATCTTTTTTAACATTAATAGGATCTTATTTGAGAACATACAATTAGTGTTAAAGCAAAATGGCTCCGATAAAATCTATCGCCGGTTGCTGAAATTGATTTTTAACTGTGACGTCACCGTGAGAATATTAAACAATGATTCAGCAGAATATTTGTCAACAGAAAAAAAAAGGTAATTTTTTGGAGGCCATTGTTGATATTATAAATGATGATAGTAATTTATTGTTTGCCTGTGAAGAGCGTATTGACGCCTGAAGGTTGTACCGCCCACCCCCCTCTCAATTCACCATTCTGACAAGAGATGTAAAAACCGGGCGCTTCAGTCGGGAGGTGAACATTCAGTTGTCTGCAGTCGGCCGAAGACGATCACTTCAGACAGGTTAGAATTTAATTACAAATACTAGCAAAATCCTCGGTCCAGGCCAGTTACTAATACTAGCACTATGCTCGGTCCGGGCCAGTTACTTAGCATTATGCTCGGTCCAGGGCAGTAACCTATACTAACACTATGCTCAATCCTATTCTGCAAAAGTTTTATAGGTACTTTTGAAACGTCCACTTTTTGAGCAGTAGCATTTTTAATCGATAATGACGCAATTAAAAA
This sequence comes from Timema genevievae, assembly GCA_902155825.1. NCBI lineage: Eukaryota > Metazoa > Arthropoda > Insecta > Phasmatodea > Timematidae > Timema > Timema genevievae. The sequence continues at coordinate 19,175 of CABFWO010005900.1, read as the reverse complement.
AATCAAACGTTTATTTATCAAGGTTGATCACGAATACGTTTTAATCATCTTGTTTTCTGAAAATGTGCTCACAACCAACAATAGTCACTCGAATAATTGAAAAGACTCCAATGATATCCATTAATAAATGTATTCTGAAATTAATTTGTTTTCAAATACTGTGCTGTAACATTTTAAATATCGTCTGAAAGTAATGGTTTGATCGCAAGGCCAGCTCCAACATTGTATGCATTATTTCAATTTGTAAGCATAATTGTATCTAAGCACTTGCCAAGAATTTCAATCAAATAAAGCTCCTTAGTAAGTCTTTAGTTTGTTCAAAACGTGATCAGAGAAACGTAAGTCTTTAGTTTGTTCAAAACGTGATCAGAGAAACGCGTTATCAAAAATCTTATAGAACATCTCAATTTTGAAACCGGGTCGGAATCGATGATAAGATGTGTTGGGACTCTTAAACCAATTATTGGTTCAACATACAATTTTTTGGCGTCCAACAAAAAATCAGAGGACAAAATACAACAACTCTGCTTGTAATAAATATGCAATAAATCATTATAATTCATGGCGCTATGCAACAATCTGCTGAAAGTAACTACGTCACATAATTAGTGAAAGCAATTTTATATATAATATACATACACACACGTCCGGGCTAACTGTATATTAACAATAATATTAATAAACAGTTATAATAGTCTCGTGAAGGATAAGGGTCAACAAAATCAGTTTCTTATGTTTGTGTTCCAAATGGCCACTATTTGCGCCATTCAAATAATAACAGTTGTGTTGTAAAGCGACTTTAGAAATGCATTTAGTTTTTGAGGAGCTCGCATTTAAAAACTAGTTTTGAGTAAGGCGCGTCTAAAAAATCTTCTTGTCGGTTGTTGAGGGCTACCGAGATGTAATTTCTGTGTTCAAATAGCGTATGTCCCATAAAACTAAAATCTAACAATTATTAAGCTTAGAAAGATAATTTAAAAAAAAACTTTACTTTTGAAAGATAACGCAAACTATTTATACTCTGTTCAATATTGTAGTGGCATGTACACCTCACGAACTTCCAAAATACATTATTCCCACAAAGTCCCGTCATGCCACTGGGCCCGGAAATACCTAACAGTTGAGGAGCATTTCAAAATGAGAACGTTGAGTTTCCCTCGAAACTGTTAAGCCAATCAGCGTCTATGTTACGAAACACCGCGAGGAATGCGTTCTATATAGGTGCTTGAGCTCCATTAACTTAAGTTCAAACCACTTCAGTCGGGAGATCGCTTAAGGCAAACTGTCAATTATATAAATGACGTAACAGCTTAGTTCTATGACCCAATCATCTGCCTGTCTCACTTTCAAACTAGTTTGCTTGTTTATTACCGGGAAATGTAGTTCTTCAAAGGTAACGTGTTCGAAACTTTTTATTTGCTTCACTCTTGGTAGTTAGAATAAGAAAATGATACCTTTATTGAAATATTTCACACAAATTTTCTACATTTTTAACGTAAGTTGTCATGAATTATATATTGTCGCGATTGTTCAATGTACTGCATAATATCTATTCCGAGATATTATTTGGTGTAGATATCATATTGTAAATGAATGTTATTACATCTAGGGCCGAGTGTAACATAATTATTCCCACCCGGATTCGAAAACAAGCTCGCGGGTATAGAACAGCGACACGCACTTCTGCCTAATTAGGCCCCGTTTGAAAGTGGCGTGCGAGTAGAAAGCTCCGCAGATTAAATCAAGGCAACAATACGAAGGTGATTTTCATGGACGAAGTAAACAACATGACTTCCTCGTGATAGTAATATTATGAACAGTTGGGAAAAAGAAATCAAGGTTTTGTTCGAATTTCAAATAATTAGATATTTATGTAGTTTGATATTCAAATACTAGGCTAAAGTTCTTTAGGATTTAATCAAATTATAGTGTTATAAAAAGCTAAATATTTTTATTTAAACATTAAAAAAACTGCTGAAATATCATTTTAATAATTAAAGTTTTCACATAAAAGACAAATTCGAAAGCGCTAACATATGACAGGTTAATTTGCCACGAACCTTGAAACCGGTGGGTTCATTATACAAAAAACAGGTTATGGGATAAAAGTTAGCTTGGTGGTGAAAGCAGGGTGGGGCACTCACAGTATGTCAATATTAATAATGTTAAACGTTACGAAACTCAAGCATCTAGCCTTCGCCATGATTAAAAGGCAACCCTAAGCATTGGGTAACTTATGTCCATCCTCAGAACCAATGATACCATCAAACTATTTCCATGGGAAATATAACTTTTTAAATTAAATATGTTAGCCTTTATCAATTTATATGAGAACAAATGTCGTCTGGGATAATTATTATGCGAGCAATGTTATTTTTTCTAATTAAGTTTAAATATTAATACCATTTCATTTACGTGAAAATGGCGGAACTTACTTGGCAATAAATACACGCTAAGTACCAGAAATAAAAACAACACTAAATAGTATTGTTCTATAAACATGTTTGTTATATCTGCCTACGAACATACATCTAGTAATATTACCTCACATTATATCTGCTACGGACAAACATCTAGTAATATTACCTCACATTATATCTGCTACGGACATACATCTAGTAATATTACCTCATATTATATCTGTTACGGACAAACATCTAGTAATATTACCTCATATTATATCTGCTACGGACAAACATCTAGTAATATTACCTCATATTATATCTGCTACGGACCTACCTAGTAATATTACCTCATATTATATCTTGCTACGGACAAACATCTAGTAATATTACCTCACATTATATCTGCTACGGACATACATCTAGTAATATTACCTCATATTATATCTGCTACGGACATACCTAGTAATATTACCTCACATTATATCTGCTACGGACAAACATCTAGTAATATTACCTCACATTATATCTGCTACGAACATACATCTAGTAATATTACCTCATATTATATCTGCTATCGGACAAACATCTAGTAATATTACCTCATATTATATCTGCTACGGACAAACATCTAGTAATATTACCTCATATTATATCTGCTACGAACATACATCTAGTAATATTACCTCACATTATATCTGCTACGAACATACATCTAGTAATATTACCTCATATTATATCTGCCTACGAACATACATCTAGTAATATTACCTCACATTATATCTGCTACGGACCTACCTAGTAATATTACCTCATATTATATCTGCTACGGACAATACATCTAGTAATATTACCTCATATTATATCTGCTACGGACAAACATCTAGTAATATTACCTCATATTATATCTGCTACGGACCTACATCTAGTAATATTACCTCACATTATATCTGCTACGGACATACGTCATAAAGGACAGTTCACTATCTATTGTTTTGTTGTAGAACAATGACGTCATAAAGGACAGTTCACTATCTATTGTTGTGTTGTAGAACAATGACGTCATAAAGGACAGTTCACTATCTATTGTTGAGTTGTAGAACAATGACATCTTAAAGGACAGTTCACTGTCTATTGTTGTGTTGTAGAACAATGACGTCATAAAGGACAGTTCACTATCTATTGTTGTGTTGTAGAACAATGACATCTTAAAGGACAGTTCACTATCTATTGTTGTGTTGTAGAACAATTACATTATAAAGGACAGTTCACTATCTATTGTTGAGTTGTAGAACAATGACGTCATAAAGGACAGTTCACTATCTATTGTTGTGTTGTAGAACAATGATGTTATAAAGGACAGTTCACTATCTATTGTTGAGTTGTAGAACAATGACGTCTCAAAGGACAGTTCACTGTCTATTGTTGTGTTGTAGAACAATTACATTATAAAGGACAGTTAACTATCTATTGTTGTGTTGTAGAACAATGACGTCATAAAGGACAGTTCACTATCTATTGTTGTGTTGTAGAACAATGGCATCATAAAGGACAGTTCACTGTCTATTGTTGTGTTGTAGAACAATGACGTCATAAAGGACAGTTCACTATCTATTGTTGTGTTGTAGAACAATGACGTCTCAAAGGACAGTTCACTATTTATTGTTGTGTTGTAGAACAATGACATCTTAAAGGACAGTTCACTATCTATTGTTGTGTTGTAGAACAATGACGTCTCAAAGGACAGTTCACTATTTATTGTTGAGTTGTAGAACAATGACATCTCAAAGGACAGTTCACTATATATTGTTGTGACGTAGAACAATGACATCACAAAGGACAGTTCACTATCTATTGTTGTGTTGTAAAACAATGACGTCTCAAAGGACAATTCACTATTTATTGTTGTGTAGTAGAACAATGACATTATAAAGGACAGTTCACTATCTATTGTTGTGTTGTAGAATAATGACGTCTCAAAGGATAGTCCACTATCTATTGTTGTGTTGTAGAACAATGACATTATAAAGGACAGTAAACTATCTATTGTTGTGTTGTAGAACAATGACATCTCAAAGGACAGTTCACTATTTATTCTTGTGTTGTAGAACAATGACGTCTCAAAGGACAGTTCACTATTTATTGTGTTGTAGAACAATGACGTCTCAAAGGACAGTTCACTATCTATTGTTGTGTTGTAGAACAATGACGTCTCAAAGGACAGTTCACTATTTATTGTGTTGTAGAACAATTATATTATAAAGGAGAGTTCACTATCTAGTGCTGTGTTGCAGAACAATGAACCCCAGAGTATTGATGCTAGTGGTACTAGCGGCTGTCCTAGGGACAAGCCATGGCTTCAAGAGCGGAGCCCCCCTAAAGGCCTGCGAGAGCATGCGCCCAGAACACGGAGCTCCTGACCAGGACCTCGCCACGTTCCCCTTTACAGTCACCCTGGACACGCTCAAGATCAGTCCCGGTGGGACAGTCAAGGTGACCATCGCGGGACCCCCCAAATTCAAGGGCTACTTCGTGCAAGCACGATTGGGAGATACCATCATGGGACAGTTCGAGGCCAGTTCGGAAACCAAACTCATTGACTGCCTCAACGGAAAACAGGTAGATTTGGGCACTTCCTGTCTGAGTTGTAGTAGTGATATCACTTCCTGTATGAGTTGTAGTGATATCACTTCCTGTCTGAGTTGTAGTAGTGGTATCACTTCCTGTATGAGTTGTAGTAGTGGTATCACATCCTGTATGAGTTGTAGTAGTGGTAACACGTCGTCTCTGACCTGTAGTTGTGGTAACACTGATAACGTTGTTCCAGAATGCTGCTACTCATGTCAATGAGAAGGAAAAGGATGCAGTTACTCTGACATGGAGGGCACCCAAGGACCTCCAAGAGAACATTCGCTTCAGGTGAGAGGAGGACATCAGATAATTGTGTCACTCTGAGAAGGTTAAGACCAGGGAGTGGAACCGGAATCAAAATTAACATTTATTTTTAAGGAACTAGAATCAGAACCGGAACCCTAAAAGCACTATTCTGAAGAATTGGAACTGTTAAATAATTTTAGGTGCTTAAAGGTTCTAAAAGAGTCTTTAAGGTTCCTAGTTTTACAGAATTGTATATAATTTTGATAAGGTGCACACATTTTTTTTCTTTTCTAAGCTTAGTTTAATTTTTAAATGTTGTTTTTTCCCCTTTCTTCGTAAGTTCTGAAAGGGCTCGATATATTTTAGTTTACTACTTTGTTTGAAACCTCTTTTCTAAGGTGATTAGCAATACACACTAATGAGTTTAGATTCCAGAGGAATGTCGTGACTGTCACATTGTTAGCTGTTTTCTCACTTTAATGTTTAAACTAGAGGTTTAATAAGATCTATTTAGCTTTGCTAGACAACAGATAACACCACATCCCTTAGAAGTTGAAATACAAAAATTAAGAAATCATTTCTTTTGGACAAGAAGTCTAAGACTATTGTACTTAGTACCTCCTGGAAGTTAAAACTGATAGTCTGGTCGTTGGTTGAACAGCTCTTAGTATAGCGGGTGAAGGAAGATGGAGGGTGGCCAAATGCAGAATTTAAATTCTTTCACTCAAGTTTAAATTAGGAAGTAGCTCAGTGAATGTGTTCCTTGTGTACAGTGCGGAGGTGATTATTGTTGTCAGTAAGTGGTTTAAATAATAATATTGATGGGGTGCGTTAGAGAAAACCCAGCTCAGAAGTTTTTTGACTATGAGATTGACAGTGACAGATCAAGATGCAAATTAGAAGGATGCACTATTGTTATTAAGATATGTTATAATATATTTTTTTAATCTAGCAAAACTTTTGATCCAGAATGTTATTTCCTAAGTGGTTTTCCGCTCTCCTTCCACACAAATGTGGATATACTTCCGCTAAATATAAAAATATAACCTTCCTTACTCATTAAAAAGCTATAATCTAATCTAGTAGCCTACATTGACGTAGCCCGAATTGATAGAAAGACACTGTGTTAAGATTTAAATTTTTTTAAAGAACCTGAACCAGAGCCGGAACACTATCAGGAACCGAAAAGAACTAGAAACTTTATTATGTTCTAACCGTAACCTTTAAAATGTTTGTTTAGAGAACACGAACCGGAACCAAAACCGATAAAAGTTTTTGTTCAACTCCCTGATTAAGACTGTCACTCAAAGGAAGGTGCTAGGAGTATTTCAGATGCACATATTGATCGAGACTCCATTATTTCCAGTACATTCAGTTTTGTCTGTTTCAGAGTGACCGTGGCCAAGAACGGAGGAGAATACTGGGTGGGCTATCTCACAGACACTGTCACAGTAGCTTGATGGTGAGTACAAGGTGGACTATCTCACAGACACTGTCACAGATGCTTGATGGTGAGTACAAGGTGGACTATCTCACAGACACTGTCACAGATGCTTGATGGTGAGTACAAGGTGGACTATCTCACAGACACTGTCACAGATGCTTGATGGTGAGTACAAGGTGGACTATCTCACAGACACTGTCATTGTAGCTTGATGGTATTGGGTTGTAACACATGTAATTGACTATCCAGAATCTAACGAAAATGAAATATTCTGTTTCAGAAACAACGAAATTGAAACATTTCCAAGATTTTGAATGCTTGCAGTATTCATTATGAAGTTTATTTAATGTGGAAAATATAAATTTTATTTATTTTAGAAAATAAAATCTCAGTTTGAAATGGTTTTCTTTTTTGTATTTTGATGATGGGAAGAGTAAAAAAACCCCATATTTGTTAGTATACAGATCTAGGAATAGTTACACTATTTATTTTGATAAGTTTTTTTATAGTTGTGTACAGTGTGTTCAAGAAACTAGGCCATAATATTTTAGGGTGCATAGCAACAAACACAAACAAGCAACAAGTTGCAAGATATCGGGGCTGTGGGATATCTGCAAGATAGGTCTGGTGGGACACACAAGAGGCTTCACACAATGCGGTGAGTGGTTTGTTACCGGCACTCGTGTTTGAAGGAAATGATACATTTAATTTATAGGCTACTGACGTCCAAGTTCACAGACCCCTGGTGTGGAGCAGAGTTTGCCTAACTGGAGTACGTGAGGCATTCCTGACTTTTATCTATCATAGACTATGTTTTGAAAATAGCAAGCCAGATAAACAAACTAATTCTATAATCCTTTCTTTCTCTTCGGCGAAGCTTTGTTTAGCTTACCAATGAAACTTTAATAAAATTTGAAACAACTGTTTATGTTTTACAAAATAAAAAGTAGGTATTTGTTGACTTTATTTTTTTGCAAAGATCTGGAAGTGGATAAATGGTATGTTGATTAGGCCGTGGCCCCAAACGGGGTACACGAGTGGCGAACATTTGGAAAACACTGGTCTAAAGGCTGCCTCGGCTATGCGTATGTTTGTTGAGTCGCTACAGCTTCAATCTTTGGATCTCTTCCTCTAAAATGCTTTGGTTTATATCTTGTTAAGATACAAGTGATTTGGAGTTCACTAGAAGTGCAGTCCACAGCAAACAAGTCCTCCCTGGCCTAAACCCCCCGGTTGTGTCGATGTTCATGTCCTCCCTTTAAAACCAGTCATAGCATAAGGAGAATGAAGAAGGATGGAGATGAAGTATACAGAGGGAAAGACCGCAAGGGAGGCCAAGAAAGAGATGGGAGGAGCAGATAACAGAAAGTGTGTGAGTGAGAGGAGAAGAAGAGTGGAAGTAAAGATGGAAAGTGATAGAAGGATAAAGGAAGATGGAGGCATTTTATTAAACTGACCCAGCCATAGGCTGGAAACATGATGATTTAAAATACATACATACCAAATCACGCAGGTCCCTTATAGGGTTGACAAGAAACTATGGATATAGGAAAAAAAAAATCCATTCTTAATCCATCCTCACTAACTTTCTCTGCACTTCCCTATCCTTGCATACTCCCTTCACTTCAACAACATCCATACACCGAGTCATATATGCTATTTTATTTTAAAAACTTTAAATGTTCCTCTTTTTCACACATTCATCTACAAAATTTAGCCAAGTCTTACATCGCCTACCCCTTTTTTAAATCCATACACTCTACCTTCATATATTTGCTACATCACTCGATCCACATTTATCCGCTCAACATGCCCAAACAAACTTCTGACGCTTCTTTTACATTGACCTACTAGATTCCCTTTCAAACCGCACTCCTTCAGCACCCATTCATTACTGACTCAGTTCATACGAGTTTCTCCCCATACATATCTTAGATATCTCATTACAACTGTATTTACCTTGATCTTATGTTTCTAATGACAAGCCAATGCTTCACATTCATAGAACAATGTTGATGTCAACACATGTTTATAAACCGCCATCTTTGCCTCTTTCTATATGTCTTCATTCTTTGTGAATAGTCCACAAGCATCCAACTACTCTCTGAGATGCGTTCACCCGTTTGTCATTTCACCATCCATCCTTCCATTTTTACAGAACACACTGCCCAGATACAAATAAATAAAATAAAAATCATTCAGTTGTTTTAACATCCATCCTTATCAAACACTATCAGCTTATTTTTGGAGACATTTATATGATGGTCCATTCTGCCTCTCACCACATTCAAAGGATTAATTGCATTCTGCAAGTTACTTTCATTCTCAGCCATTAATACAGCATCACCTGCTTATAGTATCACTCTCACATTCACATTGTCTATTTGTACACCAACCATGCCCTCACAAGCATCCCTCATACATTTCTCAATCACTTGTTGCAATGCAACCTTTACCTGGCACAAAACCACAATCCACACCCCAAATCTTGTCTGCAGTTTTTTCATGCACCCTCGCAATTAAAACTCTTCCAAAAACTTAGCCTGGAATACTCAACAAACTAATTGCCCTATAATTCTTGCATTCACTCTTACTGCCTTTAAACAAAGGAACAATGACGGCATTCTTGCAGTCATTAGGAACATTCGTAATCCCAGCACAAACATTGCACAACTCACACAATCTGGCAAGTAGTACCGCACCCCCACATTTAAACATTTCACTTGTGAACCCATATACGGCCGCTGCTTTGCCATTCTTTTAACAATGTCGTAGCTCTAAACAGCTCAGCCTCATTAATTCTTTCACTCCTTATAGCATTCTCCCTATTTTCTGTTTCCTTCATACAATTGCTTGAAATACTCCCTTCAATGCTCTCTTATATCGTTTTTATTCCAGATCATCTCTCCACATTCATTCTGAATGCCGTAGGTCTTTCTTTTCCTTTCACTCTCATTTGATTATTTCTTTCCTTTACTACTTTCTTTGCATTTATCTTTTTTCTTTTCATATATGTCTCACAACTTCTAACCATTCTGTTTCACTCTTAACAGCAATCATTTGTTTGAATGCTTCTCTCACCTGTCCATTCCACCACGCAGATCCACACACATCTTTAACACCCTCAACTACGGCATCTTTTATTCTGTTCCGAGTACTTTCGGTATCATTTGCATCCATGCTCTTGTAAAGTTCATTTTTTGCCCACCAATACTTCATATTGTATTCACACTTTTATCCTGAAATTTTTCCACTTTCACTCTTATTTGATTACTACTCGTGCTGCTTCCTCACAAAACTCCTGCCTAATTCAACTACTTAGTACTAGGAAGTGATCCATTTCACGCTCAGCCTAAGTATTCTTTGCTGAGCTTCTAAGTGATGACGATGTACTGGTGTGTCAATGGGTCATCTTACCTCCTAGTGGTTGATGTACTGGTGTCAATGCGTCATCTTACCTCCTAGTGGTTGATGTACTGGTGTCAATGCGTCATCTTACCTCCTAGTGGTTGATGTACTGGTGTCAATGCGTCATCTTACCTCCTAGTGGTTGATGTACTGGTGTCAATGCGTCACCTTACCTCCTAGTAGTAGTAACACGGGCAACGGGATACCGGTCGGCAGTCTCTATCTTAGTAGGGATACTGGTTTGTAGGAACAGTGCCCAGGCTAAGACTTTACTTGGGATATACTGGCTAAAATGTGCCAACACAGATCAATACAGCGTCCTTACCGTAATCAGTGGATACTGCGAAGGGTGCAGGTGTGATCAAGACTAGTAGCCTGGTCTACCCTAAACAATTACTAAAAGAAACTGAAACTATGTATAATTTATGATAACTAAGACAAGTTTGAGACATGGAGAGGTTTATTGATATTTGTGAAGTTTTACATTGACAACAGTAGACTCGCCTATGCTGGTCTTGACAGGCACGTCAACAAATTGACTTTCTCAAACTTATTTTATATACAGAGCTACACAGAGGTCAAATGATTGCTTAAGTCATCATTAAACTGATTCTCTGATAAGATTCCATTATTTATTTTTATTTGTACATTTTATTTTACAGATAAACCTTACATTTATTTTAAAATATAACTTAAATATACAGACAACCACCAAGTATGCCAACGATAAGTTCCAAGTCTCCAGGATTGCGCCAGACATGGCATAATCCTTGAAACAAGGAAATATCAATTCATCAGAAGAGAAACACAAAACACACATTTCAATATTTAGACTCGGGGAGGGAGAGGGTGCCAATTTGATCTATTCCTGGAACGGGGGAAAAAATGTAGACATTGCACGGCCATTAGACATTTGCAACGCAGGTTTTTTGAGTTTGAATCGAGGCAAATATTCTCCGGTCAACACAGTAATAATTAATAATTATTTACTCTACCTCGCAAGAATGGTAATTAAAAATATATTAACGTGTTTTGGGCACATTGTGAAATTTGCAATGGCAGATAAAATTCATCAATTTTCCTCTGATATGGTTTGATTAGAGTTATCAAATCAAATAATATAAAATTTGAATCATTTCAATATTATTGAAGTTTTGCAGACCTCTAATGACTACATAAATTTAGTTTTTAAGAATGATTTACAGAATGTTATATTGCAAACATGATTAGAATGTTTCATCCTTAGCTGATAGATTAGGTTATAATCACAAAATGATGTTTAATTATTTTTTTAAGTGAACATTAATTTATGACGAGAGTGGTACCAAAAAAGACCAAAAATGAACATAGATAGGTGTGTGGTTTGACTTTAAATATATTTTTATTGGTGAAGCTTCATAAATTGTTAAATCTGGAATTTAGAATCAAAGCTAAGGAATATTCAAAACTTCGCACCCCCCGCGGGGTCAGGGCTAGAGATGGGCTAAACAGTGATTTTATATCAGTGACTACAGTGACTGTGATTTTAAAATATCAGTGATTTATAACAGTGATTTTTCACTGTGACTGGGATTCACAATGTCTTTATGGATTGATATTTTTTTCGCTTTCCAACCACAGTTAAAGCTAGTATTTAGCTGCTGCCCGAGTAGGCAAGTACAATCGAGTATGGAGTATTTCTGAGTACTGGGTATTTACTCAAATAGTCCCATGACAATCGGTTGGAAGGAAAACTAATTACTCGGGAGTTTGGTGGCTTGCAATGTAATTCGATACCTAAAGGCCTATCATGAACTCTTTCTGTCGGCACTGACATTGACAGTTGACATACAGCTACCTAATTTTCAGGTTTTGTCTGGGTTTCATGTTGCCTGACTAATGTACAGTCAATACAAAAGTATGCATTTTAAAAGTTTCATACAATTGAAAAAAAGAGAAAGCAAAAAATGTTATATAATATTTTATGATGAAAGGTTATGTAATTAGGGCAAAATTAATGGTCCAACAAACATTATGTTAAACTTGAGTACCAATATTAAAACTTATTTGAGGTACTATGAGAAACTCTTGTAATTGTGTAATTTATTTTGTGATCTATTTCACTACAATTAAAATTTAAGTGACATTAAAAATGAACATAACATAATGGCGATTGGTTTAGAAAATGTTGTTTGGAATGCAGGTCATTTATTATATTATTGTAGTGTTATTATATTTTAAATACCGTACAGCTAATATTAGATGAACTATACATCTATTAGAAGCAAATAAAATAGTTTAAATAGAAATAACATGTAAAACATGCCAGTCAATAAGGTCGATTCTCAATTAGCCGCTAGAAAATAAAAAAAATAAAAGAATAACAAGGGCAGTGAAGCGAGTATTTACTCGAATGTCTAGAAGAAGTAATACTAGCTCCGAAGCTCGAGTAACTGTTGCCATCTGATGCGAGTATCTTCGATCACTGATATCTCAATCACTGATACTTTTGAGATTGAGTCACTGGGAGTAACGGTGATCAAATGGTTTCGGTGAAAAATTCACAGTCGGTGATTTATTGCCCATCTCTAGTCAGGGCAAAATGAGAGGATCAATATAAATAAGTATAAAAGATCAATTTGTACATCAAGACACGATCATTGGTGACAACCACAGAAGAGAGAGCTTACTGAGTGGTGATGGTGTGTCCAGAGGCAGCAGTGTACATTAGTGGAGAGAGAGAGAGAGAGAGAGAGAGTGTAAAAACCACCCTCAGTACACCCAAACTAGATTCGAACCTCGATCTCCCCGTCAGCTAGTCTAATATGAGAGTAACGTGTTAGACCATGCAGCCACCTAAGCGAGTTAGGAAGCAGTCAAAGTGATAAAAACTGCTAAGTTACTGTTTAGATTCCTTTGGTTGAAACTCAAGTTCGACAGTTCCTTGCTGGTCTAGTTTACTCTAACAGTCTCGTTTTTAGACAAGTGGTGCTGCTAGCATACCTTCCAGCTTCGTTGATTCTCTTTTGAGATAACCTAGTCGCAATCATATTATTATTATTATTATTATATAAGCAATTTATAATAATTAAATCACGCACAGGGATTAACGTCACACTCATTTGGTTTGTCGGTGACAGTGGAGGTCAAGATTAAAATTCTATCTAGTATGCTGGGGTTGATTTTTTCTGAAAGATTTCCCCCTCCTCCCTCTATGCAAATAAAGGTAAATTTGTTCTAAATTCTACCTATCTCACAAGTGTAATTAAATGCAGATATCCCGGATGGGTAGTAATATTCAGTGTAAATAATTTTAAAAATAGGATATTAATGCTTGTAGTTTATCAATGGGTCACGATGCTCTCAAAATGTGGGAAATCCCTGGTGTAGTGTGATGTGGAGTCCCCTCAAAGCAAAGCTGCCAGAGTCAATACATTTCAAAGGAGACTTTAAATCAAAGCCGTGTTTAAACCACGGCCCCCATTTCAAATAGAAACAACTAGTGCCAAGTTTTACACAAAATTATTTATTTTTCAAATGTTTTTTAATTCTTGTATAATATGTGCATATGTATTTGTTAAGAATAAATAATTATTCATTTCTGTTATTTCATTTGGGAGCTAGGCCTGGCCTTCACTCGGGGCGAAGGCTGGACACGTCTGATTTATATGATGAACAAAGCAATCAGGATATAGAATGGACAGTGTTCAACAAGCCTGACCTTGTCCTGGTGTCCTTGGTTCATGTTTGTCATGAAATCTGGATATAGATTGGTCAGTGTTCAACAAGCCTGACCTTGTCCTGGTGTCCTTGGTTCATGTTTGTCATGAAATCAGACCAAAAGTTTCAGCCAAGAGGCAAAATTACCGATACATTATGTAATGTAATTTATATTAGTTGGACACAGGAATCGAACCCCGGACCTTTGGCTTAGCGCACCAATCCTTTACCACTTGAGCTATCCAGGATTTGTCCCATACTCCTAGTTTCAAGCAGTCTGTGATGGACGTGTGGAAATTGTCAGCGACCAATGGTATACAATACAAGGTTGCAAATGAAGCGAGTTCGATGATTAATTTAAATTAATTGAATCCCATGATTACAACGATTTGAAGCCTGTGTGTTGATATTCACATTATGTAATGTAATATACTAAGCAGAAAAAAAAACTGAAGCAGATTTATCAAAAAATACCAGCTTGAAATATAATTTTAATACATAATGTTTTGACCTCTGTTTCGGCAATAGCTGTCAACTAAACTGCCCACAGGTCAACAAAGTTCACACTAGTTTTAGTTAACATGAAGGTCAGACTATTGGATAAAACATTCCCCAAATTTATAAGAGCTCAATAAATTACTGTTTGAAACCACTAAATCACAACACTCAGCGACAAATAACGCCAGGTCTGTAGCTCTACAGTTGACAGTGAACACGAGTCCTGTAACAGAGAGATAAGAGATTAGGGAACACCCTCTTACCCTCCATCAAATATGTTGGGGTTGTTTCATCAGACATAGACATAGATATAAACATCTTGTGCAGTGGCGGCTTGTGGTTCATTAAGTGAAGGGATGAGGACCTACAGACTATTAACACACACATACATAAAATAGAGGGTTGGGGGAACAAGTGAGAGGATGGGGGAAGTTGTTAGCAAATACTTGAGACAATTTAAAAAGATTTTAATTATCTTATTGATTAGGGGTGTGCAAAGTCCATTTTTTCAATTCGAAGGGAACTCGAATCGAATATATGAAATATTATCAAAGTCAAATCGAAGTTCGAATATTTTGTATTGGTTGTTTTATGCTTAAAAAATATTATAATTTGGTTATTCATAAAACTTTATGTACTAAAATTACTGGGAAAACATCTTATTGCACAAATGTTTCTAATATTTAGTTTAAAATTTGAATTATTCAAATTACAAATAAATTACTTAAGATTTTTTCCATATGAATATTGTCTTGTACGGTACAAAAGAGTTCAAAATGGCAATAATTGACTATTATTGGCAGAGATTATTAACGGTCGAAGCCAAATTTTTTTTAAGTGCAGTCGACGCTTATGTGTGTTTCGAAGTCAATTAGAAGTTTTGAAGCTTCGCACACCCCTATAATATTGATGATAAACTAAAAATTAAACACAAACAAATAATCAAAGTTAGAGATGAAAGATTTCCAGTAAGTTATTTATAGAGGAAGGAGATGAATTCATAAGGACTTTGATTCATATCTAGTCTACAGCTGACTCGACGTTAATTACCACATTCAACTATCGAGCACTGAAGTCGATCAGATAAAGTAACAACACTGGTAAAAAATATGTAAACATCTTAAGGAAGTCACTGCCAACACGAAATAATACAAAAAAATGCAGCAAGTGTAATTTGGTGCAACTTGTGTTGACCCTAATTATCAGAGTCCGGATTTGAATGCAGAATCAAATAGTAAAACATGCACAAAAATATAAAAAAATATGGACCACAATATGCAAAAACAAATTATCAAAAATCAAATAAACTATTTTTGTGGAAAATCTTACTTTATTCATGGCTGTTACAGTATAAAAGGAAAGTCAGCTCGAGACTTTCTTCCGTGAAGCTCCTACATAACTGAAGAATGTTTTATACAATGAAAATGTCCTTTCGACATCACATGATATCAAAGGGGTGTGAAAAATCCCACAATTATTCTTCTTTAGTGAATTCCTATTGTATTTCAGTTTTTTCACTAAGCAACTTTATGCTAATTTGACAGAATGTTTTTTAACCAGGATTTTTATTCAATATCTGACTAAGCTTATTGAATGCAATTTAGCACTACCGTGAGTTTCTGGAGAGAATGGTACTGAAATTTTATCTATCAGAGAATGTGAGTACTGTAAGGTATTACTTTGAGCCTCCAACTTGTGTTATAATTACAGGTAATTTAGGGAAGCGGTTATAGAAGTACCAGATCTTTTCCTTGATGCCATCTTCAAATAAACATTCTTGAACTATCGCAATGCTGGCTGCATCTTCCGTATTTAAGGAATCTAACAGTTTTAAGTTAACTGAAATGTTTCACAGCCTCTACCCATGAACCCCATTGAGTTAAAACTGTCTGAGGTGGTAAAGGCAGAGTTGGGATTAGTTCACAAAATTTTTGAATTCTAATGTGTGCCTTCATAAATACTTTCTTCACATTGAAGACAAGACAATCCATGTCTTGATGCTGGCCTTTAATAGTTTCGGATGTATGCCGTGAGCGAGGCACCTCAAATGAATTAATTTGGGATGGAGGAAATTTTAACCCAGCTGCCGCTTTAACAATATATGGAGCAGCATCACCGATAAAAAATAATACACTGTCATACTGTACCCCATGGCCACAAGACAAGTAACTAGTCATTGACAAATTCTGCAACCGTAGAATGAGTTACCTGGTAGAATATTGCTACAGTACTACATACACATTGTCCTGTTGAGTCTGTTGTCTCATTTATTGAAACCCAGATATTTTCGTGTTTCAATGTGTCGTGTATATTACAAATCACAACATGAAAACACTGTGGCACATATTTTTGCGTAATGTAGACTCGACCAGAACCATTTTGTTTGTGTATTCTTCTAAGAAAACCCCTAAGATGCATACTATTTAGTTTCCACAATGAAATGTTAGAGCTCACTAAAAGCTAAACACAAGTCTTTAGAGAAATCATCACTTGAACTTGAGTGTTCACCTAGTTTGCTTGTAATCAATTGTTGATTTCTTCTGAACCCTGTCCTTGTATTAATACGTTGCACAATATCAAATTTTGTCTTTGCAGAAAATCTCTTTTCGCAAACCTGATAAAACTATACTTTGCCGTCTTCACTAAAAACATTACTTAAATTCGTTTACATATTTATGTAACTAAGCAGTTTGTAGCTTCAGAATTTAAAGAGTTGGAAGGATGCTTAGGGACCAACCTGCAAGTAGCGTCCAAATACGTCATTCTCTCTGCCTGTATTTTGGTCAAAGCTTGCAAGAATAGGGTACCTTTTCGACTTCATCAGACCCTATTGTGGGGACATCAGTGAGCCCCTCCCCTCCTCCCCCGATGTGCTTCTCTCTCTCTCACTTCACAAACCAAACACCGTCAAGGAGCTGTAATGGCCGACCTTACCCAAGCTAAATGTTCTGAGATTACGTGTGTGGAAACAATAGCGCTATTAAATGAGTATGTGTATTGTGGCACAAGATGAATCTGAGTGTGATCGTACAAACATAACATATCATCAAATAGAAACGGGTGAGGCTAGACCAGTAAAGTAACATCCACGTCGCGTTGCGTATAAATACCGGGAATATATTCGTAAGGACATCAGTGACATGGAGAAACAAGGTAAGGTGAGTCCCTCTACCTCACCATGGGTATCACCTATAGTCCTTACAACAAAGAAAGATGGTGGTGTGCGCTTCTGTTGTGACTACAGAAAGCTTAATGAGCTGACTGGTATACATGCCACGTATGGATGACATACTCGAGGGTTTGTTAGAAGCAACATTATTCTCATCTCTTGACATGGCAGCCGCCTGTCATCAAGTCGAGATAGCACCAGAAGATAGTCACCAAACAGCGTTCATAACAGCATATGGCCTCTACAAATTTAACATAATGAACTATGGCCTATGTAATGCGCCGGCTACCTTCCACCGCCCCATGGATTTGATGTTAACAGGTATAAAGTGGGAAACCTGCATGGCCTACCTAGATGATGTGGTAATATGGAGTCAGGATGAGAAACAACAGGTGGGAAGTTTGTGTCAAGTTTTTACACAAATACGTGATGCTGGCCTCAAAATAAAACTTCGTTAATGTCAAATTATGTGTGCCAAGATTACTTTCCTGGGGCACAGAATACCAGCGCAAGGGATCGCTACATCAGAAGATAAAGTAAATAAGGTTCAATCTTGGCCCATTCCCATAACTGCGGAAGAAGTTAACTTTTTCCTTTTTTTTTGTTGAGTGGAAGCGTATGCTCTGCCAAACCAGAAGGCAGTCCCAGTTGCAAGAGTCCTGGTGGACGAATTCATTAGCAGGTTTGGTGTCTCTACTGAACTTCACACCAACCAAGGAAGAAATTTCAATGAGACAGTAATCAGACACTTGTGTGATTTATTACAGATTGCGAAAACGCAAACAACAGCTTACCAGCCAATGTCAGATGGCTTAGTGGAACAATTTAATCGTAGGTTACTGGACATTATGCCCCAGTGGGTGAGCGAAAACAAAAATGACTGGGACGTAAAGTTGCCTCAACTAATGATGGCATATCGTACAAGTGTACATGAAAACACTAAACACACCCCTTTTTAAGTTATGTTTGGAGGAAGTTACACCCATTTCGTATACAATGGATCTTCGTAATCGCCTAGAATCTGCATATGAACAAGTCCGAAAAAATCTTAAAGTGGGACAAAAAAAGACATATATGACCGCCGCTGCTCAGGGAAAGAATATGAATTAAGTGACAAAGTGTGGTTATACACACCAGCAATAAGGGAAGGCTTGACTCCTAAGTTGCACAAACCATGGCAGGGTCCCTATGTCATCAGGAAGAGATTATCAGACGTGACGTATTGTATTCAATACACACTTAACCCAAGAAAACGCCCTGTGGTTCACTTCAATAGACTTAAACCATACTCAGCTCCAGATCCACCGCGAGAAGCGGTTGACCCGTCACCAACTGGCCAGAATAGAGGTGAAGATACAAGGCTGGTGATGAATCTCAAGCAACTGGAACCATTCCCACGAGTGAACGTTGGCAGCTGCTGGAAATTCCACAGGCTCTTCACAATAATGCAGTGGATGTTAACATAGATGAAGAAGTACAGACAATGTCATTTCAAGCTGGCTTAATGAAGAAAAGTGTAAATAAACATCTTTAATTTTTAAGGTAGTTTTGTTCTGTAGATATGTATATACCGGTATGTTGGTGTTTACAAGCTATTGTGTTTTAATATTAAATTGTGGGTTTTGAATAAGGGAGGGAATAGTGTAGTGACAAGGGCCGACTGTAAACACGCAGTAAG
>CABFWO010005899.1:0-34106 GCA_902155825.1 Timema genevievae | reverse complement strand
CACTCTTTCACTTCTTCATTCCATTCTTGTAGTTGTTCCTGTACTTCCTCTTCCTTCTCCCCCCATACCATCAAGTCATCAGCAAACAACATGGCTCTCATTCTTTCCTCCCTGAGTTTTTATGTACAGCTAATGCTATATTCAAATAACAACTAGATACCTACATACATCTTTGTCCCTTCTAAGACATGAACAAACCCCATTTGGAAAAAACACACATGATTTCTCACCTGATGCAGGCACAACACAACATTTTGGACGAGAGGCGACATAGTCCACTGAACGGCCATCTATACATAACAAATGGCCAACTATATGCTCCCATGGCGTAGGTCAGGTAATGTTTGGCCAATTCCAAGGTCATCCATGGAGGTGCTTCTCTCATTACATCTTGAATAACTGAAAAAGATATTACCTATATAACATGTTGACCAATTAAATATATATGTCATTAATTACTTGCTCTAATTATAATTAGATGTCTTGACAATTTGTTGTGACAGAGGAGAAATTATCGGGTCAGACAGGATAAAGCGAGAACACTACACTTGTTGTGACCAAGTAGATGGTATTAACTTCTTTATGATAAATATAGAACTTCTCAAACACAAATATTGTTCACTTAGTGAACTATTCTTTTAAAAGCTCATTTTGCTCTATTGATATATTTGTTTGTGTACAAAGCTTTAGTTTCTTGGCCTTTATCAATCAAAATTACTTACATAAAATAATATAAACCTGTAGCCTACTACATTCATCAGCGGTTGATCCCTTTCTTCAGAAATAGATTTCGATGAGTGCTTTAATTAATATTTTAAATATGGTAAATGTAAAATATACATTGTCCATTTCCTCATGATTAAAGACCAGATGTTAGACATTAGAAAAATTCAAAATAGGCAGGCAAAAAGGCACTAAACATCATAAAAATAGGCACTACAATAGGTAAAATATGGAACTAAAATGGGCATTATTTTTTAATTTAGTGTTGGGTTTAAAAAAATAAGTTCTGACATTTTACGACAATATAGGCCTACTAAGTACACAATATGTGTGGAGCATGTACATATTTTACATAAACTTGCTTCCAAATGAAATAAATCTTTAAATTATGCTTTATTTATTTAGGGCAACATACTTAAGTAACTTACACACATATTGATTTACACTTCAATTATTGGAAATGAATCCAAATAAAATAATGCATGCTTGACTTTCTGATTAGAGCACTATATTACTGTCAGCCCACAATAGTTCTTGATAGTCACTAAGAAATGGTCATTGATTGCACATGACAAGATAATTATTCAAATTTTCAACTTTTATGTTTAGTATTCTATCCACTGGCGCAGCCAAGGGGGGGAGGGGGTTCAGGGTTGAACCCCCCCTCACCCCCAGACCTCGCTGCCCACCCACCTCTTACTCATCCGTAAAGCTGTTGAAATAATACATGAGGAGCTCTACAAATGAAGACAGACTTAATGGGCTTCATGTACATACATCCAGATTTGTCAGTTACGGACTCATGTGGGAAAATGCCAGATCTAGCCCAGAAATGGAATTGGCCAGATCTGGGAATTTCAGATTATCCCCAGATATGGTCTTTCCACACGGGGAGGATGAAGTTCTCAATGGACTTCCTATGGAGCCAAGGAACATTAACATAAGACTAAAGTGAATTAGTTCAAAAGTGATTTTGTGAGTTAAGAGTTAGTGCAAGTTGCTTATTTGAATGTTCAGATATTAGCTCGTAAAATAATTTTATAAATAAAATTTCCAAGATACAATTTATTGAAACTTGCATGTTTATATATTCTAGCAGTACGCGGGGATAAAAATTTATTCATAAAAACTTAATAGTCATAATAATTACAGAATTATGACCATTTTTATAGATTTTAAATTATTTTGGATATTATTGTATTTATTTTGATTCATTCGCATTTTGCAGTATTTAAATTTTCAAATTTTCCTGCGGAAAAAACCAAAGGACCCCACTTAGTTGGTCGGTGAAACTAACACCCCCCCCCCCCCCCCCCCCCCCCGCGCCCAAAATTATTTTATTTACCAAAAANCCCCCCCAGACGAATCCTGATCAGACAACAAATTTATCTCTACACGTCTACTGATGTTATTGGAGCATATTTAAACAACGTTACAGTGTTTGGATCAATATCAGTTGAAACATTGTTTTCACCTCTAGAATCATCCCAATGTCTTTTAACTGCTGAAAGTCCCGATTATCAGCAAAAACCTGCTCAATTTTTTTTCCGTAAAATTCGACCTGCAACACCTGGAAATACTTGAATTTTTTGTCGACCATGACATCCAGCGAGCTTACCATTATTTTATTTCTTTCTTCAAGACACTTGATCGCATCTGGTATTGCAGAATAAATGACAACAATTAAAGCCAAGTCATTTCATACAGTGTCCTTCAACGGCAACTGTTTCACAATGTGTATCAACGCTGCATAATCTTCATGCATGTTGTTAATAATATCCAACTAGATGGGATGCATGGATATATGCAGCTTTGTATTACGCAAGCAACTTTAACATCTAGTTAATACTGGATGCGGAGGTAAGGCTAGTTCAGGGGCAACTTATTTGAACAACTGAATCCTGGTCAGAGATTTAAGAAATATCTTCTTTGTGTTGGAAATCAAAGCATCTACTGCTAGGAATAAACAACGAATTTCTTAATAAATTCTGTGCATCACACGGTTGAGGCAAATGACATAAAGCATGTTGGGGAATAGGACTTTCAGAACCTTTCCAGCTTTGTTCATGTAGGCTGCAACATCGGAAGTAAACAGAAGAACGTTCTGATGTTTAACTCCATCTGGCCATAGTACATTCAGTGCAGAAGTAAACACTTGAACTACAGTTGAACTGTTTGTTTTATCCAATTGTTCACATGCAAGCAGATATATTTTAGAGGGTTAATTGTAATCCATTGTGTCAATCATAACATTTGTAACAAACTAGCCAAAAGGATATGTACTTTCATCAACTGACATCCATATTTTCTTTCCACTCACTGATTCCCTAATTCTATTAATTGTATCACTGTAACAAACATCCACACAATATTTATACAATGTGCTCTCACTTGGAACTTACTGGTTTACTTGTGTAAGAAATTATTAAAAGTTGTATTTTCTATCTTTCAGAAAGGAATATCAGCGTCAATAAACGCCTTGCACAGATTTAATGAAAACTGAGATTGACGTTGAGAGATTGCGTGCCAGGAGATCAGAGTTGCTTTTGGCTCACCTGTCATTCTACACAAAGCAGATTTATGTTTAGAGGTTTGTACATGTTTTTTCCAGGTTGTAGAACATCGTTTTTCCAGGTTTTTGTCTTGGCTAGATCCTAGACATCCCCATGTTAATTGGTGAAGAGTTATGTTGAGATTTCACTCACTGCTGGATATAGGACTTGTTTATTAATACAAAGTAAACTTGAACACAAAATTTTGTAAGGTAAGAAATTATAAAAGAGAAATAGGACCACATACTAATTTTTCTATTCAATTATTAGATCTTATGGGTTATTCCATGAAATACCAAACAAAAAAGATGCTAACCTTAGGAATATATCAATTTTTACATTGGTAAATAGTAATATTTTACTGTTACATATTCAGCCAAGTCACCGTTGACATGTTTACATTGACGACTGTATTAAACAATTGACAGTTAACACTCAGAGCCACTTTAAGTGTGATTAACTACGGCCACTTGTATATGTCTTGAATTAGGTCCACATCTGTATCTAGTTATACATTTTATTTTTATCTTATTTTTTATTATTATTTTTTGCTTTTTCTAGGGATATTTTTAATGCATATATCTATTTAGGGATTTTCAAATTGAAATTTAAAATTGTATTATTAATTTTTTTTAAAAGCAAAAAATGTTTTTTTTTGAAGTAACTAAATAAAAATAAAAGTAAAAATGAAAAATAATTTTAAAAAAAACTTCAAAATTTGTGTGTTCAAATTTTCAAATGAATTATTGATGTCGCCAGTTAATTCAGCTAAATATTTAGCTCTTTTGGCCTCTGATGCTTTGAGTTCTAGTTATTTTCGCCTCTTCAACCATTCTCTTTCTGTCTGCTTTTCAGCCTCAATTCGCTGATACACACTGTCCTCTTTATATAAAGAATATGCTACCACAGATAAAAGAAACGTAAGAAGTACTGTAGTGATATTTTAAGATTGGAACAGGGCTTTTGGTTTGAGGTTTAGTTAACTATAATGTAGAGGTATCCAGGCCTCTCTGGCTCAATTGAGAAATAATTTCTGCCATAACATAAAATATTTATTAAAATGAAGGATTATTAAATTATTATAATAAAAATTCCAGGTTTTTGACA
The DNA here is from genome assembly GCA_902155825.1 of Timema genevievae. NCBI lineage: Eukaryota > Metazoa > Arthropoda > Insecta > Phasmatodea > Timematidae > Timema > Timema genevievae. The sequence continues at coordinate 29,724 of CABFWO010005899.1, read as the reverse complement.
TATTTAAGGTTTTTTCCCGGTTTCTCCAGCACCTTTAAAATAACTGTTTTTTTCCCCGAGGTTTTTAAGATTCCCAGGTTCGCTGGCTACCCTGTTAACTCTTTCACAAAATTAGTGAGTTGGTTTTTAATCCTGCCGGTTCTTTTGGCATGGTGAAACAACTGCCCAGTAAACGTCAACAAGAAACCAGTGAACCGTGTCGCACTACTTGCACAAACTACCAGTCTTCATTGGATTAGAAAAGCGAACTGAGAGAAAGATAGACTATCCACAGCCCGACATTCACACGTGTATGCAGTTGAATTAAAGAAAGTGATTGACAGCTTAAGGAAGGGAAGGGGGGTGTTAATGGCGATGCTTGCTTTAGTTGAGGTAGGGGAGTGACCATGTACAATACAAGTCACAAATTTGGAAAAATACACCCTTCCAGAAACAAATTATGGGTCGCTGGAAACACCAGGGGAATATGAAGTGGAATTTTTATGTTACAGAGTGACAGTGTAACGAATTCAGAAAATAATGGCTACTGTACATCTAAACTGTTTTAATGCAATGCTTAATTAATTTCAAAAATTAGGTAAATAGGCATTTATAGGCATTATATAGGAAAATAGGCAAAAATAAGCAAATTATCTTTATGAACACAACCCTAATACCCCGAAATGAACTTATATTAAGTCATTTTTATTATTTATGTAACAAACAAGTATAGGCATTTTGTCTCTACTCATGACTTACATTCTTCCAAATGTGAATATTATTTGTTTTATTTTTTCATTTAATTTCACTGCCCGTTGGACTTAATACTGTACATTCATAACGCTAATGGGTTAAAGGTGGAAAAGGTAGAACTTAAGAAAATTTGTATTGGTATGTAGATTTGTGTGAAGGTTAAACTGTCAAAATAATATCGATAAAAGCTAGTAATTGGAACAGGAATTGGCAATTTGGTCTATTCATGTTTTAAAAATATACAAGGGTGATATGGACCGTAACCTTGCCTAACTTAACCCAATTTGATCTTTGGATATAAAATAATTATTTACCCACGATGTGATTCCCCACAAACAAACAATGTCAGAAGTATTTCCCAACACTTTCCACTAATTCAGTGGTTTCCAACCTTTAGAGTGCAGACCTCCTGAAGTCAATGGTAATTCACCGTGGTCCCTCTACTCTCTCCTAGTTCAGTGGTTTCCAACCTTTAGAGTGCAGACCTCCTGAAGTCAATGGTAATTCACCGTGGTCCCTCTACTCTCTCCCACTAAATGAGGAGACATTAAAATCCTGCACACTTATTTCTAGTATTCTATGCAAGCTATTTCATATTAATAAAAATAATAACAATTAGATAATTCATCATTATTAAACAAATTTTGTTTTAAGGAGTCAATTAAATAAACTTGACTTCAACACTCACCTAACTCACCTGTGGGTCAACGGAGAATAGTTTTAATTGTCTAGGTCTGGCTCTACACTGTCTATTTCTATCATCAACATCATCATCATCATCACCATTATTCCTCCTCCACTTTCTTCCACTTTCCTCCTTTCACTTGCACACTTGCTTCTATCTGTTCCTCCCATCTCTTCCCTACATACTTCATATCCATTAATCTTCTTGGAATCCTCTCACCTTCCATCCTCAACATGTGTCTATATCATCTCCTCCTAACTTCCTCTACTATCTCATGTACCTCAACTCTTGACTATACATCTTCATTCCTAATCCTATCTCTTCTAGTGACAGCTAGCAGCAAACATCGTTGCTTTCACGTTCTCCTCACCCAGTTTCCCTGCCACTTTATTCATGATAATTTCCATCACCAGTACAAATAGTAGGCCTAATAGTGAGAGGTCACCTAATTGCTTTACTCCACTTTTTAGTTGAAACCACTATGTCTACCCCTTCTCCATCTTTACACAGCTCACATTATTATCGTACATACTCCTTACACTCATTGCCACTCCTCTTTATACTCCCAATCTCCTCCATTGCTTTCCAAACTTTCTTTCTATCCACACTAATTATCTTTTTCTGTATCCATAAATTCCATCATTACCAGATCCTTTCCAAACTCATATCTATTTTTCATCGACTGTCTAATTTCAAATATTAAATATACTGTCGACCTCTTCTCTCTGAACCCATGTTGTTCCTGTCTCCATCTTCCCTTAACGCTTTTCCACGTTATCCTTTCCAGAATCTTTTCGTACATTTTCGCGCATTGAGATATCAGTATTATGCCTCTATAGTTTTCAAACCTTTTCCTATCCCCTTTCTTGAATATTGATAGTATAATCCCTTTTGTCCAATCCTTTGGCACTTTCTTCTCCCTCCCCACTGCCCTTACCACTCCATACCACCAAAGTAGACCCATTTCTCCTGCTGCCATTAGCGTTTTCAACATGAGTTTGTCCACTCCTGGTGCCTTTCCCTTCATCCTTTTCAATGCCTCTTCTACCTCCTTATAGGATAGGTCTGCTACTTCCTCCTCCATCTCTCTGTCCATATCCTTCTCTTCTTCTTTCTTCCTTCCATACCAATCCTTCCCCCTCTAGGTTCAACAAACTCTCAGAATAAAATTTCCACAAACTCTTTACCTCCTCATCCCTCTCCATTATACTTCTTTTTACACCCATCATTCGGACCTCTTTCCTATTTTCCCTCCTTCTTTGGCTCACTTGACTACAATATTTTCTTTCTCCCTTCCACATCAGTCTGTAGTACTTTTGTCCATTGTTCCATCAACGTTTTTCTCCCTTCCCTTACTATCTTCTTTGCAATTCTTTTTTTCTCCCTACTCATCCTCAGTCTCTCTTGTTCTTTTTGTGAACCATTCTCTAAATTCTATGTTTTTAGCATTAACTGCTTTCTTTACTTTTTGTTCCACCATGGAGATTCCTTCCATCTTTTCTTTCTGCTTGTTCTTCCGCATATCTCCTCTGACGCTTCCAACATGCATTTTTTTGAACCTTTGCCACTCCTCTTATTCCCCTTTTATGTCATCACTTTATAGTGCTCTTCTTACTCCTGTTTGAAATCTCACTCTCTCCTCCACTTGGCAGAGTTTCCATATCCTTATCCTCTTTTCCTGCTTCACTATCTGGCACCCCCTGATCCAGCCTTTCATGTCAGTTACTATTAGTCTATGGTCCGCCTCCAAAGACACACTTAACACTTAATGTTCAATGTTTAATGTGCATGACTTTGCTTCTCTATCTAATAGAAAATTGTCAATTAGGGATTTTTGCTCACCATTCCAACTATAACGTGTTATCTTACGAGTATCCCTGCTCTTTTTAAACTAACTGTTTACGACCTTCAATACATTTCTTGAGCACAATTATAGGAGTCTCTTCCCTTCTTCATGTCTTTATCCCCATCCACCAGCTCCTAGTACCTCTTTAAAACCTCTTCTTTCCTTCACAAATTTGGTATTTAAGTCCCCCATCACCACTTACTTACCTTTCTTAATCAAAATTGCATCCAGCTTGAGGGGCATACACCTGAACTGCCCTCAGTACTTTAATGTCCAATTGGAAACATAAGGATACACTGAGTAAGCATGAAACCAAGCAACAGTGTTGAAGGATATAGAACCTTAAAAGTGGAATCACAAGACAATTCAAAAAGTTCAATATAAGGAAGTTTATTTTCGATGTGTAAGAAAGTGATTTTCATATAGTGATTTTGTTCACCAGAAAGCAGAAAATACTCCATCGGGTCAAGCGCCAAAGAATTGAGATGGTTTCGGCAACATCACAAGAAAGAGTCTCTTTACTTAAATCAAGGACATCATTTAGCGTGTAAAACAAATCATATTTTTCTCTTGATATGGTTACACTACACATTTAACTTTGTTGTCATTGACTCCATCTTGTCCTGCACCAAAGACACAGTCACAGGAATACCTTGGAGGCTTGAGTCGAATGCACTCAAAAGGTTAAAAATGTATGACAAGTTGGCAAGAAATGAGAAGTCTTTTAAACAATCTTTTAACTCTTTATAATCTATGAGGAATAGCCGTATATAATCACGAAGCTCAAACAAACTTGTAAAAAGTGAACCACGGAATAGTGTGTTAAAATTAATGTACACGGTCACTTTTCATTTAATAACAAAGCGGCTGTTAAGAAAATGGACTTTAATCAAGTTGACAGTTTTTACTAATTAATTTAGGCCAGTTTTTACTTTAGGATATTTACTGCTAGTAACTGCCAACATTAAGGCCAAATGAGTTCTTCTCTTCTTACAGTTCTGATCGTGCACCTTGTGATTTTAATTTGTTTCCAAACACAAAGAAGGATCAGCAAGGGATACATTTCTAGTCATCAGAAGGATTTGTAAAGCTGTCAGAGGTGATTCTCAAACGCATGTCCACCATGTTTTTGAAGAATGGAACGTTAGAATAAATGTATCTTATCAAATGGTGAATACTTTGAAAATTTCATCAAATTATGAATTATTATTATTAGAGGTAAATTGTGAAAAAAAAAATTAGGATAATTCTTTATTGAACATCCCTCATATATTAGTACTGGTGTTTTATATATTTTAACACCAAATTATAGTAATTAAGTAGAGCCGGTGAATAACATCCAACAGATGTAGAAACTAGTTTTTATCATATTAAAGTACTAGACCTATTAAAACAATACACTAGCTTAAGTTGTTTAAATGGACATACACCTATTTAACAAGCCATCTAAATTTTAACATCCAAATTAAAAATAAATATGAATACAGTGGAACCTGACTAATTCGAATTTCCGTAATTCAAAATTGTCTTTAATTTGAATTTTGTTTTGGTTAGTTCGAACTTTCCGTAAGTTGTAATGTACTGTGCAGTATTGTTTTCCTACTTCTACTTGCAGTGCCGTGTTGTTATATTTTTGAAAACAGGGGAGGTAACGTTGGAATGCGGTCAGTACCCTTCTTCACGCCCTTCCCCCTGCCACGCTCACCCATACATCTTTGTTTACACGTACAATTCTGTACTCAGTTAGTCAAGGTCGAACCTCTCGAGCGGTTATCTGCATTGTTCTTAGTGACTAGGTTGTTGCGATATTCTTGTGATGTGCAAGTTTATTTTATTTTGTTGTTTAGTTTTAGTTTTGGTTAGTACATACTGTACAGTAGTGTTTATGTGTATATGTATATCGTGATGCCACTGTCCAAGCCACAGTCCTATAAATCATTAACTTTGGCCGAAAAAGTAGCGGTGTTAAAGGAAGTGGAAAGGGGACTTTAAAAGAAATCAGAAATTGCATAGGCCTTCGGAATTCCCCCTTACACATTTTCAATATTTTCGAAAAAAAAAAATGAGCAATGAAAATGAGAGTGGACAAGATAGGAAAAGATTAAGAGGACCGGAAAACCCATATGTGGACAACTGTGTACTGATTCAAACAAGCGTGAGACAAGAAAATCCCAGTGAGCGGCCCTCTTCTTAGAGGGAACCTGAACATTTTGCATCTGAATTAGGGAAAACAGACTTCAAAGTGAGTGCTGTGGCTAGATGGATTCAAACAAAGAATTTCCTTCAAAGCTGTATGTGGTGAAAGTGGTGTTGATGTTGTGCGTTCAGCCAATAGTTGGAAGGAAGACTTGAAAGAAATGATCAAGGACAAAGAACCGACAAATCCTGAGACAGGACTTTTTTACAAGTGTACTCCTGACAAAACTCTTGCATTTAAAGGTGAACAGTGCAGTGGGAAAGCTTAGTAAAAATCGAAAAACACTGTTAGTTGGAGCAAATATGGATGGTTCTGAAAAGATGCCGTTGTTAATGATTGGAAAAATCAGCTAACCCACGTTGCTTCAAAAATGTAAAATTGAAGCCAATGGAATACGAGTCAAAGAGAAAAGCATGGATGATAGGTGATCTGTTTAAAAAATGGCTTTTAAAAATCGACAAACAGTTTGTCAAACAAAATCGGACAATCCTTTTATTCATTGACAATTGCACTACTCATAACAGAGTTCCCCTTTTGGAAAAGGTAAAGGTTATTTTTTCCCCACTAAATATGACATCGGTTATTCAACTCATGGACCAAGGAATAATTAAGTACCTAAAACATTTCTACAGACGATTGTCAAGAATGTGTAAGCAGGCGTGGGACCAACTGAAAGTTGAGACCATTAAGAACTGTTTTAAACAAGCTGTCTTTATCAAGAAAGAAAATGATGTAGAAACTGTGACTGAAGCTGCGCCAGCTATTGATAACTGGAAGGAAGTTACTCCTGATCCTGCTATTTCCTATGTGGACTTCGTCAGCGTGTATGAAGATGTGGCAGTGTGTGGTGAAGTTATTGATGTGGACATCGTTGGAGAGGTTCTCAACAATAACATCCAGGCTGAGGATGGAGCATCTGGTGATGAAGAGGACAATTCTTCGGTAGTTCTGGAAAGGCCTATTCCGAGTGTGTCAGAAGCCGTGGACCGTATCCAAGAACTCGGGCGTTTTTTTGAAAGTCGCAACAATGTAAGTGATTCAATTTTCCAATCAATAAATCAATTAGAATCATACACTATGACTGAGAGACTTAAATCAGTAAAACAGATTAAAATCTCTGACTTTTTAGAGAAATTGTGAACAAATTATGTCCAAATACCTTAGATAAAGTTTTTGAGCTTGGTTGCAAACATAACTGTGTTTCCTTTCAATTCCTTTTTTTTTAAACAAACTTATTTAATTCGAATTTTTGGATGGTTCGAATTTTTTCCTGGTCCCTTGAAGGGATTATCCAGGTTGCACTGTAACTTTAAATAAAAAATGTCTAAGATATATTAAAAGCTTCGTGTCTATATAAATAACTTATGTCACAAGTGAAATATCCTGTTAATCACGTGTATATACAAGACACACCAATACATTGACACTTAAAGGAAACAAAGTAAAGGACTATAAAAGGGAACATTTTAATAAAATTAAGTTTGATTTGGAAATATTTAAAAAAAAGAAGATAAGTACTTATCCAAACAATGCTATCAAATTATAAAATGAAGTTTAAGGTGGAGGTGGAGTATAGTAAAAACTACCTTCAGTTGAGCCAGCAGGCCAGTCCAAAACAAGAGTGTTTGGCCACTGAAGTAGGTACCGCCAGGGATCTTGATTGTTGTTGCCGAGGCAAACACGCCTTGACAAGACCGTACTAGTAAATTGTTTTCTCTCTTTCTGTATAAAACTTAATAAACATGCATTCTATATGTAGCCTACATTATTTTGTTTGTGGTTGGTCAAATGGAGAAGGCCTATTAGACCTAAAGTCCTATCAATCCTTTTAACAGCCCACCTCTACATCATAAGTACAAATATGTCTATACCAAGGATATTATAATATAGAGCGAAAAATACATGATGCAAACAATGATGAAATAGGTATTTAAATACAGTTTTACTAATAGGCTAGCCTACATATTTTAATGCAGGAATAATTTAACTGCTATCCAGGATTTATTCTGTTATTTGACAAGCAAGATTTAGAGGTAAAATAAAGTTTCACTTTCGATATTCATATTTTGAAAGTAATTTTATCCTCTAAAGTTATGATGAAAAGGGAGAATTCTAATATTAAGTGACCAACCAAATCAGTCTCATGTCAGATTGTAGTTGCGCTAAAAGATAATTTATTTTATTGGTTTAAGCGTTTACAGGATGTATGGTGCGAACACTATCTAGATTGTGACTCCTTGTACTCACTGAGAGTATTGTCAGGTCGCTCGGCTAAGAGTTGCTGTCTGCGGTACTCCCTCCCATCACGCTTCTGCTTCACTCTCAGGAGAATGAAGCCTGCTATGAAGTCCGATGGAGACAAGTCTGTGCTACGGAACAAGGCACTGAACAATCCTAGAAAACAAACATATTATATTATTTCAGGGATTTATCAAAATTGGGATATTAAGACAATGTTGAGGATTACAATAAATGAGGCTAGGTCACATCAAGACAGTTTCATAGTCAGACTTAGTACACCTCAAGTATAGTGATATACTAAATACAAGACACCTACCTAAATTTAAATGGAATGGGTCAGTTTTAAATTCGAAACTGGCCTATTTCATTCAGGTCAAGGTAGGTGTCTTGTATTTAGTATATCACCGCACTTGAGGTACACTCAGTCTGACTTTGAAACTGGCCCATTCTATTCTGGTCTAGGTAGGTGTTGTCTTGTATTTACTGTAGCACCACACATGAGACTTACTATATTTGACAATCTACTTTTACCCTATTCATCCCACTCCCTACTCCCTCCCCGACCCCCACCTACAACAGAGAGGAAGATACTGCAAAGCTCAAAAATTGCATTGAGCTACTCAAGGGTATTTCGGGACTGGATCTATGGAACTTTTCATCAAGTCTCTTGAGGAAAGTCCAGGAATCCCCGAGGAGTAACCGTGGCCACCTGGTCATGGAGCACATCATCCTCTACCTGGTCTCTCATGGCGGTACACCCGAATAGAGGACCAACAGTGCTGAAGGAGCTCACGGTCGCACTCTGGAACGCCAACGGAGTCGCAGGGAAGAAGGCTGAGCTCGAAAGTTTCCTGGCAAAGCATCGTGTCGATGTGATGCTGTTGGGAGAAACACAGATGCGCTCCGCAATAAGGTTCTCGTTAGAAGAGTTCATCTGTCAGAGAAGCAATCGAGCGGGGTATGTGGGCAGGTGTGGGACGGCCGTCCTGGTCCCAAGGGGCCTCGACCATCATAACATCTCGCTTCCTCCCCTCCAACACATGAAAGCAACGGCTATCCAACTGGTGACCTCTACCGACCCAGTGCGTCTCATTTCCATCTACTTTCCGCCGTCAGTTAGACCGGGCTACGAGGGCTGACATGGAGGTGATGCTTCGAGGTACCACGCCTGTTTTAATCGGTGGTGACTTCAACGCTAAGCACCCTTCATGGGACCCTAGGATTATGTGCGCTCACAGTGGATTGCTCCGCGACGTCATAGATCTACACGGCTTGGTGGCCTCCAGCCCTCCCACCCTCACCCAGTTCCCTCACAATCCCCTTGATTTACCGGACGTCCTCAACTTCGTTGTCTCAGAGGGATCGGACAGCGATTAGTGCTGAAGTCTCTAACTGAGCTAGACTCGGATCACAATCCCGTTCTTGTGAACCTGGGACGTGCAGTGTCCTTCATAGACCCCCCCGAAACACCCAACTTAAGCCCACTGACTGGGACAGGTTCACGAATGTGTTGAGAGAGAGGTTGGGACCCACTCCTACCTTTCGAACAGCAGCAGAAATCGATCTCAGTGCGGAGTTCATAGTTCATAGCTTCCGCAAGCAAGGAAGCGCTTGAAACTTCAACCCCAACGCACCGTCCTAAGAGGGCGTCACAGGCTTATTTGCCCAATTCTATCCTTAGGCACGTCCGGGAGAATAACCGGCTTAGGAAGGCCTGCCAAATCTCAAGGGACCCGGTAGACAAGGCCAACTGGAGCCGCAAAGCTCATGCGGTTCGCGAGATGGTCAAAGAATACCGGAACAGTGTCTGGGAGGACAAGATTGAGAGCCTGTGCGTACAAGAAAGGTCCCCGTGATGCATGACGAGGAACTTGATGCAGTTTCCCACACCAAGGCTGCCTATTGTAGGACGAAGCGGGGTGGCCAACTCCGATCAGGAGAAGGCCGATGCTCTCGCTGAGCACTTAGAGGCACAATTTGTACCGACTGACGACCCGTCAGACCCGCTGCACATTAAGCACGTGGCTCAGGTCATCGCAGCGGTCTCGTACAGACCCTTGGATGAATCTGAACCCACGGAGGCGACAGAAATGTCACGGGCGTTAGCCGCTCTAAGACTAAACAAGACCCCCGGACCGTATGGTATCAGTAACGTGGTCCTCAGAAAGCTACCCTTGGAATCGATTAACTTCCTCGTGGAGTTATTAAACGCCATCCTGTTCCTGAGTCACTTCCCTGAGCTCTGGAAGCACGCCAACGTCCTCTGCTTTCATAAACCGGGTAAGGACCCGGCCCTAGCTTCGTCTTACCGACAGATCAGTTTGCTTAATTGTTTGGGCAAGTTAATCGAAAGACTTCTACTGATGAGATTGACCCAACATGTTTTCGAGGCGGGCATCTTGGTGGACCAGCAGTTCGGCTGTATATACACACTACGTCTCACCAACTCGTCCGGCTCGTGGAACAGGTCATGAGGAACTTCAACATCAACAGGCTGACTGGTGCTGTCTTTCTCGACGTTGCAAAGGCCTTCGGCCGTGTTTGGCACGAAAGTCTCCTTTTCAAACTCCTCTCCCTGAACCTGCCCTTCTACCGAGTTAAAGTTGTTCAATCTTATCTTTTCCACCGCACCTTCTTCACTACCTTTGGCAACGCCACATCCCAAGTCAGAAGCATCCAGGCTGGAGTGTCGCAGGGTTCCCTCGTAGGCCTGTCAGTCTATATGTGAACGACATTCTTATATCCCCAGACACTAAGTTGGCATTGTTTGCAGACGACGCGTCTCTAGTAGTGGGGTCGTGATGAAGGTAGTTGGTAGATAGGCGACTCCAGACTCACCTGACGCAGTTGGAGGTGTGGCTGACCACCTGGAGGACAAGTATTAACATGAAGAAGAGCAAAGCAGTGCTCTTCACATGGAAAATAAAGTTCTACAGGCCGGCCTCACTCTGGCTGTTCGGAGAGCAGATCAGATGGACGAACAGTGCTAGGTACCTGGGACTTACACTGGACACCAAGCTGACTTGGTGACTACACTGCACAAAGTGACTAAACAAGGCGAGGCAAAGGCTGGGAATCCTAGGCCCATTGATTAACAGGCGTAGCACCCTATCTACAAGGAACGGTCTGTCACTGTACAAGCAGTTGTTCAGGTCGATCCTCGACAATGCGTTTCCCGTTTGGCGCCATCTGGCGGACACGTATCGTATACATGGAGGATTCAGGCATTCCAGAGCCCCTGTCTGAGGATAATTGTGGACGCACCCCGATACGTTCGCAATGTGACTCTGCACCGGGATCTGGAGATGCCTACCATCAAGGACCACTTCCGAAAGCTGGCTCAGTCCTTCTACAGCAGCCTCCCCAGTTCCTACAATCCTCTTATCCAGGGGCTAAAGAATTACGTCATCGATCCCGGAGGGTGCTACCGACATTCCAAAGCCCTTCTAGGATAAGCGAGAAGTGTCAAACAGTGGTTTGGGAGGCTCTTCCCCATAGAGTAGTGTCTCCGCACGTAACTCTAAAAACCCTTATTCGGTTTGCAAATTGACTTTTGACCCCATTAATATTTGATAGTAAGGTTAAATCTTCATTTTTATTCCCTTCTTATTTTATATATATTTTTCTTCTATGACGACGACATATTTCGGTGATTTCACACCATCTTCAAGTCTTATTTGTATTAAATATGATTGATTTTACTTCAAACTATTGGAAAGTTTGTGAAATATTAAGGTTTTATATGGAATAATTTTTCGTGAAAAATTATTCCATATAAAACCGTAACATTTTACAAACTTTCCAATAGTTTGAAGTAAAATTAATCATATTTAATAGAGATAAGACCTGAATATGGTGTGAAATCACCGAAATATGTCGTCGTCATAGAAAAAATATATAATAAGGAGAAGGGAATAAAAACGAAAATTTAACCTTACTATCAATTATTACTACTCCTTATCAAATAAACATGAACATTATTAGACCCAATAATATTAGTAATTTTTTTTTTGTTTCAGAGCCTTCGCAAAATCCGTTCGAGTAATTTCCCGAAAACCACAGGGTGTGACCAATTGGTCGGTATGTGTTAGAATTTGCTCTCATGCTCCCCTTCAGGGTGCATTAGAGCATGCTAATCTGCTTATGCTTTTGATTCACCCACAAGCACCATCATACCTTAAACACCCTTTCCAAATCCCAATAAAAATAAAATCCTACCTATACCCGAGTTCCAGCTCTTTTATTCATCTCATTAAACTATTACAATCAACAAATGTAAGTTATTTACAGCCACAACTCGCTGGTTTCACCTCAAGTTATAGTGTTAATGATAAAAAGAGGTTAAGAGTCACAAATGTGACTCAGTATTCGCACATAAAATCAGCCTCGTATTCCTTTACAGGCCGGGCGACTCAATGTCCCCGGTAGGTTTGGAATGGGTAACATCTGAATGGATCACACTCATCAATCCATTTCATCGTTGAGATCCCAAAATAGTCGGACGTGTCTGCTGTTCCTGGTGAAGACTTTTCGTAAGAGCTAGAAGACTCGACGTAGACAGCGGAGATGTCACTGACAACAGGATATTACACAATAAATAGAGATTCCAACACAACACAGCCCGGAACGGTTTGTGCGGGGTCTTAAGCTGAGTTGATCCTAACTGTGCCAACCAGTAGCTGAAGGATATAATACTCGGCCAGCTTCAAAGCAATACCTTGTAGTCGGTGACCGTCTTGGGGGAGACACAGAACAACACACCACAGGGAAGGAGAGCCCCCACTACCCCTCACACCCGTGCGCCACTATTCAGCCCTTTTAAGGGCCATGCGAAATGGCCACGCACCACACAATCTCAATGACACCACAGCACCATGATAACATCACGAATTAAAAGTAATGCTAACTTTTCCAATTCAGAGGCTAACTCGGAGACAAATCGCGACGGACACGTTTCTTTAACTCTAGTGGACAAAGTGAGACGCAAGAGGTAATGTAAAAACACAGGCAGGACACAATCTAGGAAAACTATTATGACAACCGACAAAAAATACCAACCACTAGAAACAAACGATGACACGACCTCAATATAGACAGATACCACCAAGAAAGATAGACTCCCACCAATTGTGACAGTAGGAAAATAGATATCTAGGGACACTGAGATACCCGCCTCGGTGGCGTAGTTGGCTAACGCGCGAGTCGTGTTGAGTCAGACCACCGAGGACGGGGAGATCGAGGTTCGAATCTCGTTCCCAATTCCTAATCCATTAGTGTAATTAGTACTTAAGCGTATAACCCGAACGGGTAGTAAGACGCGGTGCTTAAAAAAAAAAAGGGACACTGAGACAGCCACAGGAACTAGCTACATAAAAGATGGACTAAATATCCAGACTACCTCGACTCATGACTTAAAACTGGTTCAAAGTCTCCTCAAGGATATTAACCAGGAGTTCTACACTTACTCTCTACCACGTGACAAAGTAGTCATAAAGAGACTTCCACCTAACATGGATCATGAAGACATAAAAGCTGAGCTAATCGACTTAGACTACGCAGTGACTGACGTGCGCTAGTTTAGCCGAAAGGCAGAAGCAACAAACACCACTAAGACTGTGACGCTAATCCCGACATTTCTGGTCCCGCTTGCTAAGACCGAAGCTCACACCACTATCTTTGGAGTTAGATACCTAAATCAAACTAGAGTTAGGGTAGAGCACTATATTCCTCCCCGAAACACGATTGTGCAATATCACAAGTGTCAGCGTCATGGGCACACAAAGAACAACTGTTCGAACATACCGAGATGCGTGAAGTGTCTTGAAGCACACCTCACCCCAAACTGCCCCAAGAAGGACAACAAGACACCGGCAAGATGCATAAATTGCAAGGGCCCACACACGGCCAGCTACAGCAAGTGTCCTTTATATATGCAAATGTTGGAGGCCAAAACCAACTGAACACGAGACAGATGCGACCCACACGTACAGCACCCCCACCTACCATTAGACAGAACTACCCTCCTATCCTGCGCACCCGTCAAGCTGTCCCGTCGACAAACCAACCACTCCCAGGCCCATCAACCAAAGAGACAGCAGAGGCCGCCTTCATCTACTGCTCCTATAACGATGTTACGGTGGTGCACAGAAGACAGGCACAACAAGATAACACCACTTCCCCATTCTCATAATTAAAAGAACTTATCAACCTATTCAAGGACCTAAACATGGCTAAACTACTCACACACTTCAGACCTTACTTCACTAAACTGAGAGAGGCGACCAACAAATTCTAAAAACTTATGATAGTGCTAGAGGGAGTGACCGAATACTTCTCGACCAACTATGACTAACATAAACGTGACGGTGACGAAAAACATACTTCGGGTTTTTACATGGAACGCGAACGAAATACTCACACAAGCTAAGGAGCTAGAAGATATTTTTAAAACTTATTCAATAGATATCGCCCTAATAAATGAGACCCATCTAAACCTAGAGAAAAATCTATACTTCTACGGCTACGCTAGTTACAGAAATGATAGACCGTAAGGCAGGGGAGGCTATCATGATTAAGACACATTTTACCTCACTACCAACATCACTTTCAAAACCTCAAGAATATATAAGCTACTGGAATAAAAGTAAATACTAACGGCGGGAATGTCCTATTCACGGCCATATACAAACCCCCAACTAAAACGCTACTGCCACAAGACTTAGACGAAATCACAGACGCAAACAAACTGTTTTTGGCGTGCGATCTTGTGACTGGGATTAGTTTAGGCAGACATTAGTGGATACGTTACCCGAAATACAGAGTTAAAGACAATAGCACAGACAGGCAGGAACTATTCACGACTACGGTGCAAGATGCCTACAAGGTAAACACCACTTGAACACCAATACAACATGACCTCCTACAACAATAACCAAATCTGGACTTTCTTATAGCCCAGAAATGGGAAGCGAGAAGGGACTGGCGGACGTACAGAACCCCACACCACAGTATGAATTAATAACAGATTCAAGTGAGGAAGAGAGTCAAGGACATTAGATGAAAGAGATGAGAAACACATGTTATTGACAAACTAAGAATACTGTGCAAGACAACTCAAAACTAAAGGCGAGGAATACCGACGTCAGACGCTGTGCTTTTCCACGACAACGTGTGGTTGCACGCACCTTAGGTATGGTGTGTAATAAATTAAGATAGGCATATTAAGTTAAAGTTGTTCTATCAAAATATAGGCGTGTAGTAATTTAAATGTAATATGCAACATTAACATGAATTGATTGACAAAATGATTGAGAAGGAGGTGATATTTCTTACCAGCCACGTGTTGGAAGGCTTCCTTGTAGAGTTTGTCCTTGCGAACCCAGCAGAAGGCCCACTGGAACCGCCACATCCACAGGCCCATCACTTTGCGATGGTGGTCTTCTTCTTCATTCAACTGTACGGAACCCAACGGGTCAAACACCATAGCCAAGCCGAAAATACTAAGTCCTAGTAATACCCAGTTGAAAAGAACCAGACCTAAAAATGTATCAGGATTTAAAAAAACAAACTTATATTTTACCTGGTAGTAAATAAAATTACCTAAAGTACAAATTAATATGTCATTTTTCACAAGGCTGCGTTATATATAAAAAAAAGATTGGTTTTGACCACATTAAATAAAATAATTAATCAATCGTAGAGTGATGAAATTGTTAAATTTAGTCCATGACATAGTTTTAAAATTATTGAAACAAATTGTATGACACAATCTTATTAAACTTGAAATAAAATGTTCAAAAATAGGTTTCCAGTAAACTACTCTTTCCTGGGTTAAGCGCTCGTGGCTGATTTGCCGTTCCCGGCCTCAGCGCTTGTCGTATTTATTTATTCTGAGTCATCTTCTGGGATATTTACAAACTATTTGTTTATAGAATGCTATTTTTTGAATATAGAGGTATCTGGATAGTTTAGCTTGTAATAAATTAATTATTTTGGACCGTGGCTAGTTACATCGTTAGAATGCAATATGAATGCTTTGGAGCTTTATGATTCTTTCTCGTGGCTATGTTCTTGGTAGAAATGTGTATTTGGGCAAGAAAAAATCAAGAATTGAAGACAATCTTTTGCGAAACCAAGTTGTGCTAAATTTTTATGTCAAAATAATCATGTATTCTTAGGCTAATTCTTTTTTTCCGTGGGCCTCTTTAATATACTACTCCTAAACCAAACATAAGCATGCTGCAGCCCAAGGACTCGCAATAAAGAATGACTTAAATAACTTAAAAATTCACAGAGCCTAAAGGGAAGAGAGGTGACAGCAAAGCACTATAGTCGGGTGGAGTAACATGGACGAATTGTGACCCTAGTCAAAGTGTGCCAGTAAAAAGAGCAACTGGCAATGAGAATGATGAAAAGGTTTAGGTTTCTTGCTCTGTTGCCATTGTTAAGTATAGCAAATTCATGGTGGGTATTGAAATAGCTGACCAGATTAGAAGCTAATATGCTTTGGACATAAAACATTTTGTGGAAATGTGTATTTGAATATGCAGTTAATAGTGCCATTGTGAATAGTCACAATGAAACAAATCAACCAACCATTTCAGGATATGTATGGGTTAACCCAGAAATATATCAACACCTTAAAATGCCACATTAAAGTGTGAGTGTTGCTAAATACCTTCCACAACGACGACGGTAAAATTCTCTGAACCACATTCGACGACATCACCAAACATCCATAAAGTTCCCAGGACGTTCCACGCAATCTCTGGCATAATGAGGAGGATTCTAGAAACAATATAATATTATATTATAATAAACAGAGTAAATCAATGATAATGATTTGATACCAAACTCTTTTCCTAACAAGGTCAGAACCACGGATTGGTTGCTGGTCTCTAAACTGAGAGGACAAACAAAAAGCAAGGGGAGACTTATTTCCCAATATTAGAGAGTTAAAACAACTAATAATTTTGTTTTAAGTATATGAGTATAACATACTTAACAGCAACAAGCGCAGGTACACATTTCCTCTGGTTCGTGTCCATGATGGATCCTTGAGCACTACGATTTACAAGCGGCACCAACACAGCAATAATGGCTCCCAGAAGTGCTACCACACCAGCCAGATATATTCTCACCAGGTCTCCACCTTTGGCACAGTCCCATGTATAGCCATAGAAATGTGCGCAAACCAGGCTCACCAAAACCAGCCTGCCAAAGATTAAAAGCATTTACAATTTTTTTTAAGTAGGTACTATAAAAAGAAAACTCAAGTCCCAACTATCCATACTATACAATGGTGAGTTAAATAGAAACGATCAAGTAGGATGCAGTTTATAGTAATGAACCAAGCTCTGTCTAGAGAAGATGAACAACATCCCCAATGAGAAGTGCATAGTTTCCGGCGTTTCATCATCCCGTTTCACTTTGTCACATATCCAGAGATGCAAGTGCTGAAGTGTCTTCAAATAAGTTCAATCCTCTCCACCTACAGAGTGTGTTCCAACATAAAGAATAAAAGTATGTTTATCACCAGGGATCTTTAATTGTTCTACTCTCAAAGATACCAAGCCCACGTGTCCTGACCATGCTACCTTAATATTAGAAAAGTGGAGCATTCAATAAATAACTCCGAGGAAAATAGGGTAGTACTAAACGTTAATGCAAAACAAAGAGCAGTGAATCAACATCGGCCTCACGGCTCATTTATTTTCAGATGATAAGTTGAACTTTAGAAATGAAAACATTGTAAACTTTAGAGTTAGCGACCAGAGCGCAAGATTAGGCAGAATTCAATATACAGAACTTGAAGTAATATATTCATTAATATTTATGTCTTCTAAACAATATTCCAAATTAACGAGCGAGTAGCATTTAACAACATTTAAAAGAACTATTATAACATAACTAGAGGAGATAAGCTCATATCTAGCGCTGCACATAGTCTCAATCGTAATATCAAAGTATACCCTAATAACATTAAATATAATTCTCTGATCTAAAGTATTCCCCAATAACATAATATATAAAAACCATAATCAAAGGTATTCCCCAATTACATTTAATATAAAAAATAACAATAAAAATATTATTATTAAAGCACGGACTCATTTCAAAATAATACGTATAGAATGAGAATTAATTTGAACCATAGTGCCCAGAAATCAAATAGAACAACTTTGACTAGAAAATTAATCACCCCAAACCGGATACAAAAGTTTAAGACTATAAACTTGTAATAATTTCTAGCTAGTATGAATATACATTAAATTCCATTAAACAAAATATATAAATCTGAATATGTGTATCTCAAGACGACCCAATAGAATCCCTACATGATTATAACTAAATTCACCCCAAGTCTAGCTTCCAAAGAAAAAATATAAAAACAAACATCTCCAGAGTAACGATAACTTACATTTAGGCAAGTTTCTGACTGCTATAGGTATCAAAGAGTGATTGTTCCATACTGGGTACACGTAGCACAGTGGGAAAAATACGGGAGGAAGGTATTTCAAGTCCAATGATGTCATCTTCAGCAAGTCAGTGCGTTGTTCCCTCATCGACGCCTGCGCACAACGTCGATAAGCCGACTATACGGGGGTAGGGAAACAAACGTGATAGCACAGAGCGCCTCTTTCTCCAAGTTTTAGCGCCTGCGCAGCGCCCGCCACTCGGGGAAAGCGAGCCGGATTACATAGAACTCCGCGGATTCATTTTTGTTTTCTCGTCTAACGTTAGCGGCGAAGAGTATGTGTGTTGATGTGCGCGGATAATCCAAACACGGCGCTGGTTTCCCGTTAAAACGGAGTAAGTGTAAATGCACTTTTTTAGGTGACGAAGATGTTTGTAGCCACGGTAAAAAGTGAGAAAAGTGACGAGAAACCGTAAAAGCGTGATTAAAAAGTGACTTAAAAGGCGAGTAAAAGTGACAATAATATCCCAGCGGTATAAATTATTTATATATATTTTTCTTTGTCCCCTACCAAAAATACCAGTTAACCCAAAGTTTAACTTAACTTTAAGAAAATCACCAAAGTAAATTTTAAAATAAGTGTAATTTGAGCTTCGATCCTAGCTAGGGTATGACCTACAAACAATGGTTAGCAAAATTTTATTTCTAAAAAGAGTTACAAACGACAACAAAATCATATTTTAGATTTTGTGTAAAAGAATAAAGTTGTCAAAGATGTTGTGAATTTCTCAATTTTCTTTTGAAGATGGTCTGCCTCTCTTCTGGTAATTTCTTCCTCTTTTTGTACTTGGAAAACACCTGCCAACAATACCTGGGCAAGTTTTACTCCCTGAAAATTCTTTTCCTTCAAATCTTTATGCTACCTTTCATTTGTTTCTGTGAGCAATTGCAGTTTTGCATTTTTCTTCTTCAAGATGACGCTTCTCTTTTAGTCCATCTTCATGTTTCAAAATTTATTCAAGGTAATATTGATAGCGTTTGTGAGCACCCTGGGAAATGTGCACTAGCTCTGGTTATTTATTATATAGTTGTGCTCCATTTTATGTAGTTAGATATGCACTTAAGATATGTTGTGACAATTGGGCCCGATCTTCTGTGAGGACTCTACTTGAAGAGGAAAACCTTCTTTCAAAATTTGCATTTCTATGGGAAAGAAAAAGAAATAGGAAAGCTTTACATAGAGTTAGATATTTTTAGTTTTCAGCAATGTGAGTAAATGGCTCCAAAATTCGTCTAATCTAACACCTTCAATTTTATTAATTTTGTCCTCAAGCTGCAAATTCTTCCACTCTTCAATCAACCTATCGTCAGAAACATTAAATAGTTGACCATAGTTCAGTTACATACAGTTAAATATTCCTGTTAAAACCACTCAAAAACTCTCCTTCTGTTAAAAATGAAACAGTGAAAATAAAATTACTGTACATTAATACAGCTTTGGATCATTTCAATACAAAACCTGTGTTGTGAACATTTTTTTGAAAACATTATAAATAGGTAGTTAATAAAATTATTTTTTTCTTAACACTTGTATCTTACTAACCGGCCAAGTTATTTGCTTATGTACTAATTACGCTTATGGATTAGGGATGAAGAAGGTTGAATATCGAGGAAGTGCGCCCAAATTTGCATGATGAAAGAGAGTGAAGAACCGTTTAGGAAAAACCACCCTCAGTGGGCCTAAGTTGGATCAAACTCTGATCTCCTCGTTTTTGGAAGTCTAGTCTATTGTAAGAGTAGCACCCTAGACCAGGCGGTCACCAACACAATAAGCAGCAATCAGCAATGTAATATCGAGCAAAACCATTAGTAGGCTATACGTTTTTAAGAAAACCCCTCAGTTTCTCATAATTGAGATTCACTTTAAATCATGGCAGCCAAAATCAACAACAAAAATTTACAAGTGGTTTATATTATGCAGCTGTTAGATTGTATACTACATTCAATGTTTCTGAATAAGATTACTAAATGATGATCTTCCTTCTTGAAAAACCTTAAAACTGGTAAGTAAGTTAGCTTAATAAATTTGTTTAGAAAAGTGACAAAGTGAGTTATTAAAAAAAGTGACTTTAAGTGACTTACAAAAATAAATTGAGTAAAAGTGAAAAAAGTGACCCACTGGCATCACTGACGTACCCTATTCATTTAGTCACTTTTCCCTTCAATTTCTTAACACAGTCCATAAAAGGCAAATTTTAACTAATCTTTTTTTCGGGGGACCCTAGTTTCATGGGCCAGGGATATTTCACTAGGGATGCCTTTGTATTTTATTTTCTGAGATATGTCCCCGTGGTATCGGGGCTGCGAGCCCAGTGGGTCAAGGCATACCCTGGCTATATTTTCAGTTCGGCGGGTGCTGTTGCAACGTTACATTCTCTGGACAGTAAAACACAACATTCAGACTTCTTAAGGCTACATTTTCTCTTGGAGCAAAACCAGAAACATTTATAATACTCTTATCCTTCACTGACTCTACACACGATCAAATCTTTATTTATGTTCCTCTCCTGTCAGCGAACTTCTAACTTAAATCTATCGTTGGTATTATTCCAACAATGTAACGTGTCAGTACAAATGAATGCACATTTTTTCACAAAACTAAGAGATATATAAAATACTAAGCACATTTTTGGCCACTATGGACCCTCTACAACTTTGTAAAAAATTCCTGATCCCCCGCCCCCTTTCACTCTTGGTTACATTTTATTAGTTAACTTTATTTTTGTTATTTGTTCTCATGAATATCAATTCTTTCATGTAATTTATAATTATAAAGGTAGAGGTGTAAATTAACTGCTGTGCAATGAATTTAATTTTATTGTATTTAACAGGTGAAATACCGAAAAAGTTATAAAAATACAAAATATTAAATTATAACTTAATCATAAAAGAAATTCCAAAAAGTATTACCTATTAGTGAATAACATAATTATATAGATCTAGTTATAAAAACTTATAAATTAATTCTAATCTGACTACCAAGGTCCTTGAATCCACGACTCTACACGTGTAAATTTGGCGTGGATGGGTCACTCAGCCATGGCATACTTCTACAGACCCATACATACAGTAAGTGAGGGGAATATGGAATACCATTACTTTTTAATTAATAACAAAGCGTATTTTCACATTTTGTTACTGATTTCCATATTAAACTTGTTATTAATTTGGCTATAGCTATTTTTAGTGTTTAAAGCGAAATTAATAACTTTTAATATACTGCAGGAGCAATTACTATATAGGCTCATAAAGTGACGTATTTTGGAGGCATTGTTCTAGGGTTATATTTAGTCGTAAATATGAGATATAAATTTAATATTTTTTCTCTGATAAGAAAAAGGACTATTCAACGATTCCATGTATTAAAAAAGGCATTTTATCAAATTTTTTCCTTAACAAATCGTCAAATGTGGTGTTTTCAGCATAATTTTCCAAAAAAAGTATAATTGAAAACATGGATATAGATACATAAGAACAGACATTAGGAAATTTTGAACAAAGTGGTATATTAATATTCTATAGTCACCGCTGAAAATCTGCCTGGATTTACCTAGAACGAACGACATTTTCTTGTTATTTTGAATCCACCTGGTGACGCGCTCTTGCAGCTCCGATTCCAAACCAGCCGCGAGGAGCTTGGAGTGGGGGAAGGAGACCCAGCAAGAGCAGGTAAGGGGAGAGAGGGGAAAAAACGTCTGGCTGGATAAACTTGTTCCGAAGCGGCTGGAAGGTTTTGCCAGTCCCCGTAGTTTTTAATTTCACGTGTGATTTTTCGGACTGTTTTTTCTTCCAGATAACACTGGTGCATAGCATTTATTGGTAATTTCCTCCCGAATATATCATTATACGAATATGAACAGATTTTTGCGATTTACCAACAATTTACTATTTGAGACTAATACTCTTGTACACACAGATTCAAAAAATGTGTTAAACTTGTGGTTTAGATACCGGCCCCGTCAGAATCTGTATATGTTAACTGACCGGACTATTGGAACCATGGCACTGGGTGGTGATTTAAGACTCGGTCTTCTTGGAGTGCTCCGGTTTAGTCACACATCTTCATTCCGGCACGACTTCAATCTCATTTCATCCCTCAGCTACTTGAGTCACCACCTTCTGATTACTGGGAGGACAAATATCAATCTTTCTTTACCTTCCCAACTATTTTTTTTTTTAGCACCGCGTTTTACTACCCATTCGGGATGTACGCTTATATATTAATTACACTAACGGTTTAGGTATTAGGAAGGTTTAATTTGGAGGAAATTCACCCGCATTTGTGTAGGGGGAGATTGGAAAACCACCCTCAGTGCACCCGACTGGGATCGAACCCTAATCTCCCCATCTTCGGCAGTCTAATCCAACACGAGAGAAGCGCGTTAGACCACGCGGCCAGCAAAGCGGTTAAATCTATTGTTCTTCTCACCATAGAATTATGTATTATTTTTACTAAAAAATGTTCCCTTCCCCTACTCTGTCAATGTATCAACTTTTAGATACTTTAAGATGATGCAATCACCAGAATTTATGTCAGCTGTATTGCAATTAGGGGTACAATCATCACATTGAACGCTTTGAAAAGCGAGTGTCAACAATGAGTTTATCAAGTGAAAATACATTTTTTCACCTATACGTTAATAATATTTAATATGTAGGCTTATTTAATAGAATAATTCTCGTTCTACTCCAACCATGATTTAGAAGCAGGAACATAATTATTAAGTCTATAGTTTCCATTAAATCACAAACTCATCCAAAAACGATCTTCCGCCCTCCTCGGACCTTGGCTATTTTCTGGCGTACCTAGGAATATTTTTGTAGAATTCAATGCCAGTAAGCCCACTTTATCCAGTACAGTAATAAGAAATCCTCAGTTTTAATTGATTTGTACAAAATATCGTAGACATGATTGTGTTTTTTTCCCCGTTTCAATGTTCCCTATTCCTCGATTCCCATTTGGTAAAATATTGGGAGGGACGCGTCCCCTAACCCTCATAGGCCGTGCCACCAGTGCCACCCACACCTCACCTCTCGTATAGTCCGTGACACCAGTGCCACCCACACCTCACCTCTCGTATAGGCCGTGAAACCAGTGCCACCCACACCTCACTTCTCGTATAGGCCGTGACACCAGTGCCACCCACACCTCACCTCTCATATAGGCCGTGACACCAGTGCCACCCACACCTCACCTCTCATATAGGCCGTGACACCAGTGCCACCCACACCTCATCTCTCATATAGGCCGTGCCACCAGTGCCACCCACACCTCACCTCTCATATAGGCCGTGACACCAGTGTCACCCACACCTCACCTCTCGTATAGGCCGTGACACCAGTGTCACCCACACCTCACCTCTCGTATAGGCCATGACACCAGTGTCACCCACACCTCACCTCTCATATAGGCCATGACACCAGTGTCACCCACACCTCACCTCTCGTATAGGCCGTGACACCAGTGCCACACACACCTCCTCTCATATAGGCCGTGACACCAGGGTCATACACCTCACCTCTCATATAGGCCGTGACACCAGTGCCACCCACACCTCACCTCTCATATAGGCCGTGCCACCAGTGCCACCCACACCTCACCTCTCATCAGAAGTATTTGTTCTACACCCTGGCATTATTCACCCATTCAGACCCTGTCGTTGACGGCGAGAACTGTGTGGAGATTACATTTACTAACTTTCGACATAACGTCAATACAGCAATTACATTAGAGAGGTGGGCTGAAAACTGTTTTCCACTACTGTATTTAAATTCTCATTTTGCTTCATGCAGTACTAGATCTTGTTTCTTACGATAACTGAGTCTGGTTAAAATGCTATTTTAGCCATTGGATAAAAAGACAACAACAAAAATAATAATAAACCCAGGAATGTTAAGGTTATTCAATTGGTTGGAAAAAAAATTCTATATTTGAATGTTATGTTATATTTTTACTATTCCACATTGAATGGTTTCCTGATGAAATTCCAAAACAAATATCAACATATTTTTTATTTTTTGGCTGGGCTATGATGATTTTAACTTAGAATCTCGCAGACTATTACACTCAAAAAGTATTTATAGAACGATGTTTCATTTCGGCCTAAAATTATCTTTGCCAACACAGGAATGTAATAAAGAAATTACTTTGAAATACATTGTGTTGTTCATCTGCAAAAAAAGTTTATATTTTTGCAATTTTATCTCGAAAATTAAAAAACTTAAAGCCCTCATTGTAAATCTGGGGTGGGCAATCCTGTCACCAATCACAACAAGTGGCGAATCTGCCATAAAATTGTGGTGAATTTTTGTTTGCCAGCTCTCACAGTAGAATAAACTTTTTCCTGACGGTGTGTGTTTGTGGTAACTTGATATTTCCTGCGCGCTATTGGAAGCATTCCTCATATGCATTGAACTCAAATATTCAGCCAATATTTATTAACTTGTCACACAAAGGGATTGTCAAAATTCTAAGAAAATTTATAACAATTTCAATCCGAACAATGTTTATTATTTATTTATGTCGGAGACGGTTATAACTGAGTATTCAAAGTGCACCTATTTTAAATAAACTAGTTCAAACAATGTGAATTGTTTAAAATATTCAATTGAGCAACCTAATCTCTCAATTTTTACACGATGTGGCGAACTTCACTTCTCATTCGCCACACCTGTGGCTCCATTGCAAAATATGTTGCCCACCTTTGTTGTAGATGAACCACATTTTTGATTTCAAAGAAATCTCCTTATTACATATCAGTGTTGGCAAAGAAAATTTTAGGCCAAAATATAATACTTTTAGAAGCGACTGGGTGGCCAGACTGGTGAGCGAGCGCGTGATTAGCAGATAGCTCTCTATAGTTGTTGACGAGGAGGCTCCGAATATTGACTCTTGAACTGAGGGTGATTTTTAACAAGTGATTTATTGTTGTGGTTTTCTCATCCTCTCTCCACACTAATGGTGATTCTTATTTGTAAAGGCCTACTTTGATAATATTGAAGTATTTTAACAAATCAGTTTTATACATATATACAGAGCTAGAACCAGTTCTATCTTTCAAGCGTGCGCGCTCAGTCTGGCCACCTCTCATTACAACCAATACAATCAATCTGTTCTAGCCCAGTCTGGCCGCCCCCTTACACACGTTAAGAAGGTACACGTGTTCAATCAATCGTAATTACATTTGCCAAAAACTAAATGATATACTATGTATGTTAGAGTATTTTTATTACTGCGAGTAGACAATAACTAAAATGTATATTCATTGGCCATTTCGTGTAGCCAAACACCATCAAGTGAGCTCCATAAAAAGTCAATAAACCCTACTCTTTGACAAGGCATCATCCTTTTTGTAACATGTTTTTTTTAACACTAAACATCTTTTCTTTGGCTGTTGCTACTATACACTCTATTATACACTCGTGATCCATATTCATGTGTGTACATTCAGGCCAAGGTATTAATAAAAGTAAACAACGATTATTATACAAATCTTGGTAATCCAGATGTCAATAATTTTGTTCTCATGTTTTTTTTTCTCTACCATGCATGTGTTTCGAAAACTACATTTTTCATGTCTACAAAAAGCAAGATACTTGGTTTTATAGTTTTGGTGATTGCTTGTTGTTCACATACTTACTTAATTACGTACTTACTCTATGGCATTAGGAACTCGAAAGTTCGTTGCCACACTTACAAAAGTATGTCATCAATCTCTATCTTGAGCTAGTTCTATTCAGTCCACTTGATTACACTATATCCCTATATTGAGCTAATTCTATCAAGTCTACTTGATTACACTATATCCCTATCTGGAGCTAGTTCTATCCAGTCCACCTAATTACACCCTATCCCTAGCTTTAGATAGTTCTATCCAATTCAACTCATTACACCCTATCCCTCCTATCTTGACTAAATATTTAAACTCATTTACATAGTTAACAGAATTTGTTTATAAATAGTTAATTAATATAATCTCCAGGTCACCCGGGTGTACATGGTCGCATGGTCTAGACTAGACTTCCAATGACAGGAAGATCGAGGTTCAAATCTCGGTCACAAGTATTGAGGTTGGTTTTTAACCAAGTGATTTTCCATTCTCCTTCCACGCAAATGTAGGTAGATATACATTCCCTTAATACACCTTCTTCATTCCTAAATAAATATTAGTGAAATTAGTACATGAGTAGTAAGATGTTGTGCTAAATTGAAACAAAATAATGAGTTGGTATAATTTTTTAAAGAACCGGAACCTTATTACTTACTGAAAGGAATAGAAACCTTTATTTTATTCAAACCAGAATCTTTAAAATGTTAGTTTGAAGAACAGATTAAAATGTCGGTTCAACTTTCTGCCTATGCTATGTAGCATGTAACGTGGTCTTAGGAAGCACTCTCTCACTGCTGGCTGTGCGTCGAGCACGCCGACCTGGGCCTCTAATTTTGAAACGTGCGAGTAGCGATTCGCTAGCGTATTTCTCTCATCTCGCACACAATATCGCAAACCCTTAATTTTGAAACTTCTGCGCTGAGAAAACTGACGTCACACGATCGAATAGCGAGCGGATTCTATTCACCAGCCTCACACCGTGCGAGACAGGCCTTGTCTATCAAGTAGGTAGTGAAATAACAAAATGGATGCCATCCCCCTCTTCGGTTGCAGCTTTCTGAGAGTGATTTTGTTGAAATAAACCTACCTCTGTACAAAATAGGTTTACAGAAGAAAAAATATGATTGCTTTGTACACTTTATGAAATCCTTCAATAAAAATATTAGTTTGGGGGGAAACATAATTATAGATTCTAAATTTTTCAAATTTATCTAACTGTCAATTTTGTTGAGTCGGTAGAGTGGCCGTCTCATAATCTAGAGTTTACGTGTTCAAATCCTGTCATCTAAGCCTTTTTATTTTTATTTATCGGACTTTAAACTTTAATTTTAAATTATCGTATTAGTAAGCATATAATTTGTTTTAAATATTTTTTTTATAGAAGTATACAAGGTATTTGAGCCTGCGCAGACTAACATAATAGTCCTTAAAAATAATTTTAAAAGGCAGTAAATTAAAAACGGTAGGCCCACATCAAAGTCTAAGATATACATTAATTTTGAAATTTTGGTGTAGGTGATTATTTAAAATTAAATTAATGGGTTTTATGACATAAAAATGTACACATTTCAAAATAAGGCTAAGCAAGCTAATTATTATTCGTATAGTAAAAACTTTTAGTGCATATTTATGTTTAAAAATAGTTGCGAAAATAAAATAATATTTTATTGAATTCTAATTATTAAAAAGTTATTTAAATTCAGATAAAAAATGAAAATAATGTAATTGGGATGGGATCGACCTCGTGGAAATCCGAGTTTAGAATAAGCACGCTACTAAGTGTGCTAAAGTGGACGTTGTTTAAGAAGACGGTTTTATATATAGTCATATTATAACTTGACAATTTTTGAGACAACAAGCGTAGATGTATATAAATGGAAGATGGTTTCCTAATAAACTAAACAAATTGTTTTATATGATGCACTCAATCCAATAATAGTGTTTACTTTCAGTTACGTATCTTGTATAATGGCGTGTTGTGGCATCTCATCACCTCAATCCTTTGGCACACGTCATGGTTTTACAGTGTTGTCGGATTGAAAACTCATTCGCAAGCGAGACAAGACTACACCAACTCGCACGATAGTAGAAACCTTTCAAAATTAGCTCTGTTTTAGTACAGCCTGCGATTTGCGAGTTCATGAGTTGCGAGCTAGCTCGCAAGCGAATATTTCCGCAAGTTTCAAAATCAGGGGTCCAGAGGCCGACTGAAAGAAGGGGAAGTAGCGTTCTCCCCCTCCCTCTAACTAATGTGCTCAAGCTACCAATCACTGATCCAAACCTGCCTTCTGTCCTGCTGGATAGTCCAGCCCACTAGCATGACATGTTCGCTTCCAATACCTCACTGTGAAGTAAGAGGCTTGCTATATAGGGCTCTTAAAATAGATGTGGAACAAATGAGGGCAATATGGAATACTACACATTTTAAATAGAAAATTAATTATATTTACTAATACCTATTAACAAATATTTCATAAGAAAGTGTAAAAAATGCAAATAATATGTGTAAAACAATAAAATAATAATAACACATCATTGAATTAATACATATAGTAAAAAATAACAAATTAATAAATCATTATTAATAATGAATTATTAAAAAATAGTAGACTAAAATATTGTATCAGGAAATATTATTCGCTTAATAGGTTTCTTAGGAATTAGGAAGAATACTTAAGCTTATGTGGTCAAAATAAATCACTTGTCAAGTACTTGAAAAATGTGCGGGCATTATGAAATAGTAGTATTCCTTACTGCCCGATTCACCATTTTGGAAAACCATAATTTTTGTTAGGTTATAATTACAGTAAAATAATGTTTTAACTCAAAGATAAGCCTGAATGTGCCTTAACATAATGATTAATGTTGATTAGAATTAATAAGAACAGTAGAATAAAGAAGTATAGCATGATAAACACTATCCTGCAAAGTTTTTGTGACAGCCAAAACAAATAATCGTCTCTCACAGATAGTCCAGTCATATTATGAGAATAAATGCCCTTACCTGGAAATAACCCTTAAGGGGAGACTTTGCTTATGTATAATTCTAGTGCCCATTAATAACATACCAAAAATCAACACCCGTGCTTGCTGTGCTACGGCCGCCATCTTGTAAAATGGTGGCGGATAAATGATTTTTCAGCAATATCCCATGAATGGTTGGATATATTGAAATATATTTCAAACAAAAGTGGGAGAAAATTAAATTATACATAACGGTATTTTTGTTCTCTTATAATCTGTGTGTACTTGCAAGAGTTATAGAGTTGGAGTTAAAGTAAAAAAACTGATTTTCTCAAATATTTGCAAAAAGAACATCGACATCAAGCTAGGAAGAGAGCGTAGCTCTTCATATAAACTATGTTTGTTTACTGAGAGGATCAGTAACTGATCAGTAGCAAAGAATATGTCACCCTGTTTAGGTAGAGGTATCACAAATATTAGACATTTTATTTGAAAGATTTTATTATTCATGTAATGCAAATGATAGGAAATATGTATCAATAACAGCTCAAAATGTTTACTTAAACAAGTGTTTGCTTTTAATAGAGACAGTAAAATACAAAATATAAAAATTAAGCAAACAGTGAAGTCTACTAAAAATAACTTGATTAAAATCCAACATATTATCATAAAATTCGGTAGCAAAATCAGGTGAATTTTCGCACGATAATCCTTCACACTGATTGCACACTATTGAGCACAGAATTTCATAGATTACGGTTCAAGATGGTTTCAGTAGTCCGGTGGACCACCTGCAACAGCTCACGGATAGGTCGATATAAATAGATCTGGCCTCTGATTGGTTGCTATAAATAGCCCACCCCCTCCCACCCCCCTCCCCCTCCCCTCCGCTCTGATTACAAAATCTCCACCAGTTGATTACGAAATTTCCTCCCCTACAACCCCTCCCCTACAACCCCCTCCCCTACAACC
>CABFWO010005898.1:0-32120 GCA_902155825.1 Timema genevievae | reverse complement strand
CCCCCCCCCCATTAACATCCAAATAAACATTCCTATATTTTCTTAGTTATTTATTGTAAGGTAATGAAATAATAAAATAAAATAATCATATATTAAAATCTCAATTAAATTCCATCCACTTTTGAAATTAGTGTGTATAAATAGCTACAACAGTCAATCTCAGGTTATTAACTGTGTCCACAAGCTCTAATGTAGCAATAATCAGATCATTACAGCTTGTTCCATCCCATAATAGCACCAAAGTAATCCAGTGCCTTGGCTTGGTTAGACAGCGGCTCGGGTGTGGACACTCATATGAAATGGTGACTTTTTCGGTGTCGCAGTGTGAAAGGGCACTAAACTTAAATAAGAAATAAACTACATTTAATCATTACAATGAAGTAATTTTTAAATTAAACAATAAATAAACTACTTCTGCTTATTCAAATGAGTAAATTTTAAAGTTAAACATGAAATTATCTGAATAATATCATTACACAGTATTCTAAATTATCAAATACAGTAAGAATAATGATTGTATCAATCTTGTATTTCAATTTTAATTGGCTTGTTTTGATTCGATAAGAAATTGTATACTTATATTAGTCTAGCAAAAATCTGCACAAAATATTGGCCGATGGTAGCTTGTGATACAGCACAAATTGGCGGTGCTACTGGTAGGGATGTGAAAAAGTATCATTACTTTACTAATATCGATATTTTTCTTTCGATTCTAGTATTTTTTACTTAATACTTTTTTTCCTATACTTTAACTGATATTGGTACTCACATTCTGGTATCGAAAGAAACAACTTGTTTGTTATATTCACACATGTTGGGATTACATTTTTACTAGAGTGGACTTTGGAGGAGGAACAAATGACAATATTTCTCAATTCTCACTCATTTTCTGCATGACAAGCAAGAATCAGCTCTAGCATTCAATCTTCCTTAGCTTATCTTAATTCAAAGCGGTTCTTTTATCTTTGTTTATCAATACATCCTGATGCTTGACTGGGCGACAGGACGAGAGGATACCAGTCGTACTACCCCTTCCTTTATCATTGAGCACGATCATTACAAAATAAACAAAATAATCTTTTGTATAACTCAATTAGCTCACAAGGTGCTCCAATCAGACGAAGCAGAAAAGTTTATGTGCGTTGTTTAATCAGATGAAGCAGAGCAAGGCATCCATTCTTCTATTGTTTGTCAATATCTTGATAGAATATATAAACTACGAATGTGGCTTAAAAAAATGGCACCTCCCAGAAGTGAATTATGAAAATTTTTTTAAAAGCTGAATAGTGAAAAATCATCTTGTTAAATTTATTTTAGATTATTAAAAACCATAACAATTTTCAGTGTTTAAATAAAATTGAAAATACAATTATGATGCAAAAGTTGAAATAATTATTATTACTAGAGAAAAAAAAAATTTCCAGATTAAAATTTCGATACCAATGCTTACTGTTATCGATACTTTTCTTTCGATACTAGTACAGTATCAATATTATCTTCTGATACTTTTAATGATTACAGCTACTGGTCTAGCTAGACCAGACCAGAGAAGGTAGAGCTGGGCCACACAAATAAAGAAAGGATGCGGACAATTTCGCTTCAACATATACAAATACGTTTAGAGCCTATCCGATGTGATACGGACAACTTGGTGTGCGCACCTTTATACGGAATTTTTACTGAGTTTTTTCAAGAATCTCAGTAATACATGGTGTGAGCACACGAAATATACGTAACTCAGGGGTTTCACACCTTAGAGTGCCATTGACTCCCCGAGTCTAGTGGCGGGGAGCATCATAATCGACTGAAGGGTGAAAGGAAATAGGACTCGCACGGATATACAAGTTATTATAAAAATAGAACGGGATTATCTTTATAACTAAATGATCATCAGTTGGAGCTTTCGTGGATTCTTCGCACGCAAGTCAAAAGTTTCCACTTCTAGGTTAAAAACATACATTTTACAACAGGAAACTTCATGGGCTGCTAGTTGTAGGCTCCAGATATAGCTCGTTAAGTTTGATTCGCTAATGGTGGGGAGTAGGGATATTGGATTCCGGCTGAGTGTAATAAGGGATATATTTCCTAAATTCTTTCCCACTCTCCCTCAGAGCAAATGCGGGTACATTTAATATAAATTAGCTTACACCCTCTTCATCCCTACACCGATAGTGAAATTAGGTTTGGATGGACCCGCTTCGATGGTCGCATGGTCTAAGGCGTCACTTTAGCAATAGATTAGACTGAGGAAGATAGGGAGATAAGAGTTTGAACCCGGTCAAATGCACTGAAGGGGATTTTCCCTAAATGATTTTCTACGTAAACTTTGCCGGTTGACTTTGACACTTAAATTGATCTTGTTTGTTTATTGTAATCACGGGGAGTGAGGGGGGCGTGGAATTAAAAAAATATTTATCTTAATGTTGTATTAATTAATTAATATTATATTAGTTAATGTTATATATTATGTAATATAAAGTCCAGGTTATCAAAAAGTAGTGTAAATCTAAAAGGAAGTATTTGTTTCATTTAGATTTCAACCATTTGCCGCTAGGGCGAGGGTAAAAGCTGATCAGCGACACCTCGGTTGAAAGTCAGTTATATGCTGGACTCCAATCTGATCAGTCATATCATAGGGTCAGTGGTATCATAGGACTTTCAGCTTACAGTTGTGCTCCCTATGTTTGGAGACATTGTTAATACTGTGCTTCTGAATTATTAAATCAAGATTGTGTTTAAGAAAGTGTTGTTCTTTAATCAATTACCCGTATAGTATTAATTTGTAAGAGGATTCATGACAGTGCCATCTAGCGAGGCACACAAAATTTGGGAGCACTTCCTCTAAATTAAACCTCACCAACACATTAGCGTAATTAGTATATAGGCATATAAAACGGATGAGTGGTAAGACTCGGTACTGTAAAAAATGTTCGGATAGCCCAGGCGAGTAGTAAAACACAGTGCCAAAAGAAAGAAGGATTTAAGGCACATGGAATCCCAATATAGGTCAAAGAACTATTTTTTAATCAATATATTTTATCAGAAGCGAAGGGTGACAAATTTACCTTCGCAACACGCTTCAACAACTAGCTACAGCCTATATCTAGTGAGGGGTTTACTACTGGCAACGAACAAACCTACAGTAATCAATCAAATTACGTTGGCACACGGGGTTCACTTTTGTTTACACTGCACAACACAAACACAATTAGAGATGACGTCCAGATTCAGGCTTTTGTGTTTATAACGCGAATATTTAGTAGGTTTCAATTATATGCTATGTACCCATAGCCCAAAGATTAAATAAAACTGCACCCAAACTTCTAAAACAATTTAGTTAGCAAAAACAGGACTTTTTTTAACTAAACTTAAATAGTCTAATAAAATAGATAAAAAACTGGTAAAGGACGATGACACTTAAAACTACCTATATATACACTACACATTGAAATGGTGTTAGATCGCGGATCACGTAACTCAAACAGCATACTATAGTATTGATAGAATATAAGTTAAAGAATATTTTCAAGCCAAGATACCGTAGAAAAATGAAAAAAATAATGTTTATTCAAATTAAACACACAAAGAACATAAGTAAAAGTTCAGAATGAAATAAAAATGGGCTTAAGTAACTAGTACAGGAACTAGCTCATGTCACGTGTGCACTTGTGTGACCTAAATTTGATTGCTGGGCCTTATTGAACACATATAGGAGTGCTAAAAAAATTAGTCACATGGCCCAAATCATGATCGCTTTGCCGCCATATTGGAAAATATCCGCCATAGCGCTTAATTTTCGACCTACTTTATCTCTATATCTATTGATCCGATTTTATTTGTTTTATATCTTTTTTATTCCATTTTGAAAGATCTATAATTTTTGTTCTACACTTTTCTTGACGAACCTAGTATTTTAGGAATTAAGACACACAAAAACTAAAAAGTAGCCAAAAATTGTGTTTATTTTCAGTCTAATGTATCTCCGTATTCATTTATCCGATTTTAATGCATTATATTTAACTTTACTCCTTTTTTTAGGGCAAATTAACTTTGCCCTCACACATTTTTGTTAAACATAGTAGTTATTGATATATTTTAAGGTATCTTTATTGTGTACTTGCAAATTTATTTAGAGTTTGCGGATGAATTTGAGTATTCCCATTTAATTTTTTTGTTTTGTATTGTTGCAGATAAAAGAATGAAGTTGTAGTGAAGCAATATGAGTGATTCAGTGGAGCTCAGAGGTGCAGGGATGAAAATCACATTAATCTGTGTATTTTATGTCAAAAAGAAAAGCGAAAATTAAAGTTGAATTCATGTGAAAATGGCATAAAGAACATTCAAATTGCATCCAAGAAAATTGGGGATGTGTTGGGGAATGTTGAGGATCAAAGATGCATTAAATATTACATGATTTTCTACAGGTCTTACAAACTTATGGGCAAATGAGCTTAAGATAAACAAGAAAATTACGTTGAGGAATCAGGATTTAAAGAGAGTGCTGTGAGCACCCGACGACAATGCAAAATAAGTAAAATGCGATCTAGTGAACCTCCATTGAAAACATGTGTAGTGTGTAACCAAGCAAAACTTAAAGGAGACTCCAAAATGTACCGTATTTGTGAGGAATTACGTTCAAAATAACTTCTTAATGCCTCTCGTTTTTGTCTTAATGGTGTTTTTCAGAGAACCTGTACACTGGAAGATGTAAACAGCGTGTTTTCTGAAGACATCCACTGTCACAAAAATTGCATGAAGAAGTATGTCTTGAATTATCAAAGGGATAGCGAAAAATATGAAGTTGATGAAAATGCATACTCAGAGGAAATAAGAAAATCAATGAAGATTTTTTTTTTGCAAAATTTCAGTTTAATCTAGAGGATATTGAATTTCATTCCTACGCAATTAATTCAATAAAAAATATTTGCTAAATGAGAAGCATATATCAAACCGCAATATGAAAAACTTACTAAAAGAGGAACTTAGTGATAGTATTAGTCTTACTTATTCAAAAGATCCTCATGTATTACAGATGGTATTTTCAATCGAATAACCTCAACCAATCTTTCAGAGGAAATACGTAATGCTGATTCTGTCAATAAATGTGCAGAAATCATAAGCAATGACATTCAATGTTATGATTTTGGTTTAGAAAATACAGACAATAATGCTAAAAATGTATTTAAATCTTTTACAGAGATAAAGAAAAATTTAACAAAGTCCTGGTAAAAATTTTGCTCTGAAATATTTTCCTCATATCAGACTTCTGAGCAAGTACAGCTAAAATGCCATTTCATTTTCAAATGTTATTTTATCTTATACATAATGGCTCTAAGAAAGCACCTCTACATGTTGGATTGGCGCAAACAATTCATGAAATTGCTCTATCTAAGTTGTGAATCCAGACAGTGAATCGTCTTAGCATGAGTATGAGTTATTATGCCCTGCAGAGACATAACTTGTTGCTGGCCTCAAGAATTCTTAGCTAATCAGAGGGAAAAGGTGTACTTCTAACCAATGAAATAAAGCCAAACATTCCAATCAGAACAGCAATGGACAGTTTCGATTACCAAGAGCAAACGCTTTCTGGAATTGGAGGCAGCCATGACACAGTGTTGGTTGTCTTTCAAAATGAAACTGAAAGATTTAAGGAAAATGATCCCAGAATACATACAATATTGGAAAAGAAAGGAACGCGTTTCTTACAGAGTCTCCTTCCATGCCAAGAACTTAAATACTTTAAAAAGCCAGCAGTAAGAGGAGAAATCAACAAAGATATTGTTGTCACACAGAAACCTGATCCTATATTGCCAGCATCATCAGCAAGAGAACAGGATATGGTGTGGACCTTATGCAGATACCAGACAAAGAGAATGCCCCTGATAAATGTAATATCCCAACTTGGAGTGCATTCAATAGTATGCTATCAAATGTAGATATTCAACACACCATGACAGCTTTTACGCTAATACTGCCAAACCCTCTAACTGAATTCAGTAATATATATATATGAAAAACTATCGATACTGTCTGTGCACGGTAAATTAGAAGACAGGATCCCTGTGGGCTGATGAAGGTGTTTGTATAAGATAGCTAGAGAAATACGACTCTTGCAGCCAGAAGAGTGTTCAAACTTATTTCTGGGCTTAGGAGGTTTCCATCTAGCAAAATACATTATGGATTGTTTCGGGAAATTCTTGGCGGGAAATGGAGAGGAAAAAGTTTAATTGAAACTGAGATCTTGGCCCAAACATTTTTGACAGTGTACTTGTTGGAAAGCACTATTCACGTGCTATGAGAGGGTTTTCCATGCTCACTGAAGCCTTGGAACGCTTGTTGCTCAAGGTCTTAGTTGAAAATAAGGATGTGCCAGAAGACAAACTAAAAATAAGTTACAATTTCAATAGAGTGTAAAAAAGCTCAGGATATGAAAGCAATAAGAACCCATGCAGAAGCTGTTAGATGTAAAATGCCAGGTACTATGAAAGATATATAAACTATTTTAGAAGGGCAGTACTAGTGCCATAATGCGTGCATTAGATAAGACTAATTATTCTTGGTGGGCAAATATTTTCTTAGAGGATGCCTTACATCGTCCATGGAATTTTCCCGAAATCCATACAGAGTTCCAAGATGGGAACTTAGTTGTTAAATACACACAACGGAGATTTAGTTGTGTGGACATGGATCAAGCACTTGAGCAAAATTACAGAAAACCAGCAAAAGGTCAAGGAGGAATCATTGGAGTGACAAGGAAAAAGGAATCAGTGACGCTTTATGATATTATTATACATGAAAAAGCCCAGATAGCACAGGCTTTGCGTGATTATTTGGGTCTTCTATATGAAGATGAATAATATTTGCATCATGAGTTTATAAAAAAACACTACCACTGCTGATGAGCAATGTGTTAGAAGAATCATGACTTTTATTGAGAAAAAAGGAAATCCTTTTGATATTACGAGAGCTAAAAGGAACAGAGAACTGCAAAATATCATTACTAAACATAAAATTGATCGTCCAACAAGCACTCATCTTTTGAACTGTATACAAATGGGAGAAAAGGCCCACTCACTGTCCAGGAGGGAAAAGTTTTAAGAGAAGTCACTTAGTTCCATGGAGTCTATCAAGGAGCTGAACAAACATTCCAAAACATTGAATAGTTTTGATGTTAATGTGGAAAAGGAAACTGCTAATGCTCTGTGGGTAGTTGATATTGCAAGGTGTCGAGGATATTATCTAAGTAAACTTCTGGCTTTCGAACTAACTTATACGTCCCCCTTTTTTTGGACAGAAATGGTTATTTAACAAAGTCAGATAAATCACAACTGGTTCATCTACTGGAATCTAGATTTCCCACTTCACCAGTTACAGAAATTTCACAATCTCTTGGTAAAGCAAGTGTTGTAGACTTTATGGAAATTGCAAGGAAGGTACCATTTAATCTGAAAACATATGGAGACTACGCAGGCAGTATTTGGAAAGCTATTTGCCAAGCTTCTCAGAGAAGTGAGGGTGTAGACATAATTTTTGATTTTTATAAAGAAAATAGTGTAAAAGGATTTAAAATGTCTAGACGTTCAACTCTTCCTGTGGATACTGATGCTTACTGGGCCTCACCTAAAAACAAACAATCATTGCAGTCATATATATTAGTGATTGTATATACCGAAAATAATCTTCTTCTAATAGCTCCTCCCTTATAATTTATCTGGGTGATGTACTCATGGAAGGCCAAAAAATATGCTTGACTATAAGGAATGGAATCATCGAATACTATTTGAGTTTGTCATCTGATCATGAAGAAGCAGATGACAGGATTCTAACCCATATTTCTCACATGAGACTAACTTAAATGTTAGCAAAGTGGTTATTTGTTCTACTTATTCTGATGTCGTAGTTAGTGCAACTTAAGTGGGAAAATGCTGGCAATGAGGAACTTTGGATCACCTTTGGGGTGGGAAGAACATCACACTATATCCACTCTACTCCACTCCCTTGTTACTGAAAGTGGGGCACCATACACGGTTTTCACAATTTTGCCAGCAATTCATTCTCTGAAAGGCTGTGACACTACAAGTAATGTAATTACAAAAATATCAGCATTGAAAGCAGCAGAATCTTGAGCTGCAGACCTGTTATTTGATTTTGGTAAGGAGCTACTGAACGAGGACATGGAAAAGAGAGCAGAATAATTTTTGCTAATTCACTTACCTAAAACTTACGTGCAGTGGATAAATTGCATTTCTATCAATACCATCAAAAAAATATGGCACTTTCAAGAATTAGAACCTACCTCTATATAAGTCCGTCTTCACATAAAAATAAGCTACTTTCAGTTTTATAGATTGATTCACGCTTTAGAGGTGTCTTGTCTTCTAAGCTCAATCCATTAAATTAAGGTTACATGGAGAGTGAAGACATTTTAATTCCACAAGTAACAGATGAGCCAATGGAGCCTGCAGAATTACCTAAGCCCTGTGATTACAAAAAGTGCTTTAGAGAAAATGTGTTGAACACACCTTAATATTAAAAGGGGGTTACATAATAACATTAAGTCAAAGTACAAGGCAAACAACAATTTATTATATAAATAATAACTTACATTTACAAAATGATTCCCATAAACTGTGTCGTGGTGCTTTTTGTGTCTATACAACATAACAATAATGTAATCAATCTAGTCTAGTAGATACGTTTGATGAGTAATATATCAGGCGGATTACAAAATTCCTTATTTAGTTCTCACCTTTTCATAGAGCTTTACGTGATAAAGCTAGCATCAAACTCTCTAGCAAAGCTAGATTGTCTACATCGAGTATTAAAACTCTATAACAAGGGGATTAACATTACTTGCAGTTTCAAAGGTTTTAATCTGGCAACCAAAGCTCAGCAAGTTTAAATAAATGCTATAAAAGGGTAGGCAGAATATAGATGGTCACCAAAGGTTTAATAATGAACTCATTGATAGGTACGATAACTCATATAGATCTAGGTGCCTTACATAAATACATATTACGGGAAATAGGTGACGCTAGTCAACATGTTACTAGCCCTTATACTTTGGCTAACAAACTGTGTAAACGTCAATACCACTATATGGGGCTGCATACAATATCCCTTGCACTAGGGACAAATATTTCCTAATTATGACCTCACAGCCTTAATCATAGATCCCCAAATTCACCCTCACAATCAAATGTTGAAAAACAGGTATACATTAGAACACAATCCGTAGTTACCAAGGATCTTAAGGAACACGTCTAAGGGAAAATAAATACAGACTTGTAAAGGAGTAAAGAGGTCAAGCATGGACATGACGAGCAAAAAGGGTTAAATAGAGAACGTAAAATAATTAGGAGAATACAAGGCCATTTAGTGGGGCCAAAGGCCTAATTAGGCCATGAACTAGTCACAGCTCCCAACTAGCTGTGTTGACGTTCCCCCAGTAAAAGGAGATAAAAAGTCGCCTCATAACAAAACAACTACTTTAGAGTGACTAAGCATAGTATACAACTACCAGATCACCAAGAAGTTGCTAAGCGACCATTTAATAATGGCCAAGCCATCGGAGTGGCATGTAATATGAGTAAACAGTGTTTACACATAATACAATTTAACTGTCTAGCCAAATTTGCTCTAGCTGACCCTTGACACAGCTTGAGGCCAAACAGAGAAACTGAACCTATAAAATATACACAACCATATCAAACAAGAATTGTTCAGTAGGAACTAATTGCCCAGCAATCTATCAACAGGCACACCTGTTCATATGAAACTAATTGACACCAATTACAATTTAAACCTAATATACGTATGTGGCTGAGTCATTAAGCGATCCACCCTTACATACCAAGATGTAGTCAACATCATGACTAGTGTAAACAAATCTTAGTCAGTGTAATGACTGCGATAAACCAATAATCCTGGGAGGGATTCCAATCCTAAAATTTTAATAAATGGACGGTTTGCCCAAATAGAGTAGACAGGCAGCGTAGATACTCAAAATAGAATTCCTCAGTGTGACGGGACGCTATCTGGTGCTGACCCATGTGGCGGCTCCGTTCGACGCCATAGCGCCGTGGCTTGGTACTTCTAGCTGCAAGTCGATTATACGTAGAAAAGATCAAGTTATTAATCTGTTCAGTAGAAAATTGAATATTGTTCTGTGTCTATTTTAGATGATACATGATATAAAATAGGCTCCACGATTGACACCAGACTAGGAAGGGAAAGAAGGTGGGGTCGACCAATCACGTCTCAGAGTTAGAGCTCTTGAAGGGGTGGATGCCAGAAACGGGTATAGGCGCATGCGTGAAGAATAGACGATGAGAGAAGTGAAATAAGAAATAGTTAGTTTCAATATTTTTCTGTGAGCTACCGCTCCAGTATAGTTAAATGTGGCCCCTTAGAGACGATCCCACAACACAACCACTGCATCGGATAGACCATGGTAAGTCCAATCTCAACCACTGTTCTTGTCGAGTCGTTATTTGCTTGAAGCAGTGTGTGAGCTAATTTCCACTAGCTCGGCACAGTGTGTCCCTGTCGAAGTTTGGAAATAAAAGGTTACAATTTTTTAAATGCAAAAACAGTGATTTTGACCAATGCAAAAATCCTCATAAATAATTTCAATCTTAAGCTAATTTTAGAAAATGATTACCTTCAATAATACAACTTTTTTTAAATAATTTTTAAGTTGACATTAATTTGTCATTACAAGAAACATGTTTTTAGCACTTGAGTTTTACAATTTACTTAAAAGTATTTTTTTCTTAGTATTTAATATTTTGTATGATTTTATTCAACAACTACTGGTCTTATCAAAAAATAATTGTGAGGGCAAAGTTAATTTGCCCTATAAAAAGGGGTAAACTGAATTATAAAACAATAAAATCGGATCAATGAATCTGGAGATACACTAGACTGAAGATAAAAACAATTTTGGGCTATTCTTTTAGTTTTTATGTTTTTGTTCATAAACTACTAGGTTCGTCAAAAAAAGTGTAGAACAATAATTATAGATCTTTCAAATTGGAGTAAAATTATATAAAAAATATTAAAATCGGGTCAATAGGTATAGAGATACAGTAGGCCAAATATTAAGCAATATGGTGGCTATTTTCCAATATGGCGGCCAAACGACCATGATTTGGACCATTAGCACTCCTATATGTGTGCAATAAGCCCCAGCAATCAAATTTAGAGCACATATAAGTGCACACGTGAATTGGGCTAGCTCCTAGACTAAACTGTTTTATGTTTAAACTAGCAGACTAAGAAGGAACTAACGCTTGTGAGCTGAGATCTCGGAGGGTTGCGGGGATGGTAGAGGGGGTGACTGATATATACGTTTTTAAAAAATGACTAATTTGTTTTACATTATTAGTTGGTGGTAAGAAGGTTGGGATTCAAATCCCAAACGGGCGTAAGAAGGTGGTTCACATAAAAGGTATCCCACTTTCTCCTTTCACGCAAATACGGATAAACTTTCTTTAGATTATAAATTCCTCATCCATACCCCATCACTATAATTAAATGGGGATAGCTCAAACGGGAAGTGACAATGTAAAACGTAGCATCTCCAACAGACCCAGGGATAAAGTGTGATGGCAGTTAGTTAGACAGGAAAATGACCACACAATATATCTGACCTTAATTTCAATTAGATTCTGATCACAAATAGAAAACTAGACTTTTTAAATCCTCCTGAAATACGCCGAACTTTTAGACCCACTGTTCAATAAAACTGAAACTTCTATGATTTTTTTTGTTGCAATAAGTATATAATGAAGGAAGTAAATGATAAGAAGTTCAATAATTTTAAATTAAAATCGAAAATAACAATGCCTAGTTTTTAATGTGACTCAGTAAATATAAATTATCATCAACGTTAGTAATTAAATTCAAATGAAATACATACATAGTTGAAATCCAATACAAATATTTATAGCATATTTAAGAGAGAGAAAACAAATAAATTGTGTTTTCACTGTAAACCTAATAAATTAAAATAAAGGTAAATATCCCGAAACTGTATAACATATACTTTAAATAAACTTCATCATTTCATGTGTTAATAGAGAAGTACTATGTGTCTACATGGCAGCAAACATAATAACTCCAACATCCGTTAAGTACACGTGTGTTTTGTAATTTAATTTATTTTGCTATAGTCGTTACTCTTTGCCATCGTATTTCGGAAAACACTATTGAAAATGTGATTTTAAAATATGTTATAAAACAGTTATTTAAAGTATTTAACACACACTATGGTTATACAGTTATTCCCATCATTGTGCAACTCATTAAGTCTAGTTTGGAGGTGATTAGTAGGTCAGAGTTTGAATCCCGGTCGGATTTAATTAGATAAGTTTCCCCTTAAACAGTTTTACACTCTACCGCTATGCAAATTGGAGTACATTTCCTTTAAAACTGTGCCTTGCACATCCCCATTCCACACATCCCTGACAGTATAACATGAATCACGAGGCAGTAAGCGTAATATATTTTATTTTATTCAAATACATAGTAATTTAGAATTATTATTAATTACTTAATATTTAACTAATGCATAGTATTGTTCACCACATAATATTAATATTTTTAGGTATACCAACATCTTGATTTTATAGGGAATATGTATAGTTTAAGTGAATCGTTGGACAATTAGTTTACGAGTATATTTGCCAAAATAATTATCAATGACCCAATATAGTAAAAAAGTTGATTTTCCCAATGATATGCAACTTTCACTGATAAATAATATATTAATTAATTTGTAAAAACAACTGTAAATATAAAGAATTATTTCCTGTCATGGTCGCGCAATAAATGTATAAACATCTCATTATAGTTGCGGTGCATTATTTTCAAGAGTTAGATTAGAGTGGTAATAGAGTCTAAACATAGACGCGACAAGTCGTAATGCGATAAGCGACTGAAATTTCATGTTGTAATCCAACAATAATTAGATTACAGCGACGCCTAGACGGCTTGACTGCCCCTTCATATTAGATTTCGAAACATGGCTGACTTACAAAACAAGAAGAAGAAAGAAAGAAGTAATAATAGTAAAAATAACTTAATAAGCACAGAAAAAAATAATGAGGAGAAAAGTAATGGAGTCATTTTCACGTATATCATATAACCAGGGTATAATTCATCGAAGGTGGTTCTTCTCTAACAAGAATCCTCTGGCTGGTTATTGCTGCAATAGTCTTACAACGCTTAGTAATATACCTAAGCTACGAGACAAATCGTGAAATAAAGAACCTAGAATATAAATTGTTTTATAAATAAAACCTGAAACACAATTTACCCTATGATTACTTAGAGTACAAATATTGTTAAAAACAATATTGCAAATCAATAACAGAGAACCTAGATTAAAATAATATTGGAGAAAACTATATAAAAATTCATATCTTACAGAACCTACAGTACAATAATTATAGTTTGTTGTTGGTTCTTAGCACCGTACTATCCGTTCGGGCTATACGCTTACGTACTAATGACACTAATAGTTTTTAGTGATTAGGAAGGTTATATTTAGAGGAAGTGTACCCGGATTTGCATGTTGGGTGAAGGGAAAACCATTTAGGAAAACTGTACTCAGTTCACCCTACCAAGATTTGAGGATCGATTTCCCCGTCATTGGCAGGCTAGACTACCGCAAAATTAGCGCGTTAGACCACGAGGCCACCAAAGTGGTTTGAATTCAATTCATGTTTTGTCATAATTGCACTTACTAGCCATTCATCAACACCATAGTCTCTCAGAACATTCCATGACATAATCCTATTCAACTGATTGTACTCTTTCTCCAAGCCAACGAATGCACAAAAAACTTTCTTCCTTACTGCCATTCATTTCTCAATCACTTGTTGCAGTACAAATATCTGGTCCAAGCAACCATTACCTAGCATGAAACCACATTTCACACCCTAAATCATTTGCTTAGTTTTTTTACGCATCCCTTCAATTAAAACTCTCCTAAAACTTTGCCTGGAATACTCAACAAACTAATTGCCCTATAATTCTTACATTCACTCTTACTGCCTTTTACTTTGTACAACGTAACAATTACAGCACTAGTCCAGTCATTCGGCACTTTCAAAATCCCAGCTTACAGATTCAACCATTCGCACAATATGGTAAGTATAACCATTCCCAAACACTTAAGTATTTTACTTGTGATCT
The DNA here is from genome assembly GCA_902155825.1 of Timema genevievae. NCBI lineage: Eukaryota > Metazoa > Arthropoda > Insecta > Phasmatodea > Timematidae > Timema > Timema genevievae. The sequence continues at coordinate 17,918 of CABFWO010005898.1, read as the reverse complement.
CATATACGCTCACGGCTTTGATATTCTTTAGTACTTTAATAGATTTTAACACCTCAGCCTCATTAATTATTTCACTCATAACTAAATTTTCCCTATTCTCTGCTACTTTCTCTATGTTTTCGCCATACAATTGCTCAAATACTCCTTCCATAGTTCACTTATAGTTTTCATCCCAGATCATTTCACCACCTTCATCATGACTGCCATAGGTATTTCCTTGTACTACTCATTTATTTTTATTTACTCATTTCCAGAACAGCTTCTTATTTCCCTCAAAATCATTCTGCATTCTTTCCCCTTATTTTAATATAATTTGGTTTTTACACTCCTTATTACTTTCTTTGCAGTCATCTTTTTCTCTTTGTATGTATCCCACAACCTTTTACGATCGGTTTCACTCTTCACAGCAATCATTGGTTTGTATGCTTATTTCTTTTATTTCACAGCTTCTTTCTTCTTTTCATTCCACTATGCTTCTATTTTTATGTTTCCCACCACCGCAGATCCACACACATCTTTCGTGCATTCAACTACAGCCACTTTAATTCTGTTCTAAGCACTTTCTATATCATTAGCATTTATTTAAACATTCCATTCATGCTTCATTTCATTATTTCCTCCAACGAATATTACTAATAATATTCTTTAAATTTATAAATGACACTTGGACATGGGAAATGAACCTGGGACCCATATCAAGGTGTCATTTTTAGATATTAAGAATATGATATTTATATGTGTCTATAGCCGTAACTAACAAATATAATAAGTTATCTATTTAATCCATCATACTTTTAATACTATTATTATTATTAAAAATATATTAATGAATTATTAATATAGTTAACGCATATACTATAAATACATAATAATATTATGATAAATGAATAAATATGAATATATAGCTATACTAAATTTCAGCCGTAGACATGAATAATTACTATGACTTAAAAATGGGATGCAAAACGCACAGAAAAGCAAGTTTGACCCCTTATAAATAGTTAACTGTAATGATTTGAAATAATCGAATCGATATTTATAGAATATAGTGATATACCTGTTAAAATTGTACACTAAAATAATGATGATTGAATGATATTAAAGGACACTTCCCCTTTCGATTAATGCGCTATTTGCCCTTTGTTTGTTACCCACATCGATGGGCACGTGCATTAAGTACTATTAACACTATACGTAACGTCAACGGAACGTTACGGCACGGTAACGTCACGTCAAACCTATGCGCAATTCATACTATACATCACATCAAAGTCCACATCAAGCCAGTGTTCTGGAAAATTTTAGCGGAAGCAGAGTGATTTTACATATATGCCGAAGTTTAACATCAAACAACTTGAAGTGGTTGCGATTTTGCTTGACAAAGAAGAAGCAGAAGCCGGAGAAAAACAACCATAAATAGTGTGGGTGAGAAAGATGCTAACATTTAGATAGTCTGTGTGTGAATGTCACACATTCCTAGATGAATTGTAAGAGGAAGAAATAAGCTTCTACAAATATTTCACAATGTCAAAATACCTATGTTATTGTTTGTTAAACAATATGTAAAACAAAATACAAAAGAAAAGCACTATTATCACTGTATTTGTTGCTGGCCAAATCATTTAGTTCTTTATATTGACGTACTTGTTCAATTAAGGGTGTATGGCCCAAAATTAATAATATATAAATTATATATATATTTGTAGGTCTTCTTAAACCAAACTTGGATGAGTGTATTAAATATAGATTAAATGTATATTTTAAGCACAGTGTTTACTCAAAGTTTGAAATTTTGGCATCTAATGCAAAAATTTTTAGAAAAACCAAATGATGCAAAGATTTCATATTTGGAATGTTAGAAGTACTTGAAGAGGTTTATTAAGAGAGATAAATATTATTTCACTGAACCTTCAATTAATTGCATAAAAAACTGCCAAATAAATGCAATATTCAATTAAATATTTTGTATACTTAAACGTGTGTAATAAATGGGGGAAGTAAATCAATTAGTGCTGACTTCTTTTAACTTTATAATGGTACTTCATTCACATTAATATTCAATCTGAAACTCATGAAAATTTATATGAGCTGAGGTGCTACATATTTTGCCCCCGGATTTTGAAAATATATCTGATGCAACCCCGCAATAGCCGAAACAGAACGGCCCGGTTAGAGTAGAGAGAGAGCTCATCCCTTCTCACTCCACGTCACTAGCTGTCTGTCCTTGAAACCATAAATATGTCGCCAGAGGTTTTGGCCTGACCCATCCCCATCTCTCTTTAGGGATTGTCACCTGGTTCCCCGCCGTTTTCAAGTCAGTGTAGCATGTACTACTATTGATGAAAGGATTTTTTTAAAGTGTGGCTGAGTGTAATTGCATTTAATGTCTTTAGGGATGTGTGAAGTGTAATAATTGTGGAAGAACCAATTTTATTATTTAAAAAAATGGCCCCACAAAAGTTTAAAGATGGCAGAAGATATGTAAAAGGCAAAAGGAATAAGCATTCCAAGGCAATAAAACGCTTTTACGAAGAAATTCGGAGAGCCCGAACCGCTAATAAGTAGGTGAAATGACTTCAAACATATATTATGTTATTGAAGTTAATTTTTTTTTTACAATTCTTTTGAAATCCAGAACCAAATCGGGAACCTCCAACTTAGCACGTCAATATCTTACCAGTGATCTATCTAGGGCTAATCCTGTATTAGGGTCATTTATCGCTCATATTTTAAGGGTTGGTCGTTAATAGATATGTAAAATCGTCGGCCATTTAATAACAATCCGAAACACACTCCATCGTTGATCCAGGGTAGCTTTATGCTGACATTTGGACAATTTTTATTAATTTTAAATGGTTTCTTGGATATAATTTATAGTAAATAATTATGATCTATAATATAATATTACAGCTATTAACGAGTCATGTCCTGCCACACGTCTTTCACCAAATCTGCTTTAAAGTATGACTAATTAAGTACTTCTTAGCATTGTACAAATACTGAGTAGGTAGCTCACTGGTGAAGCTTTGGTGCGCCAAGCACAAGGGTCCGGGTTCGATTACCATGTGCACTACAATAATCATTTTTCTACTATATTGAGAAAAAATAAAGTGCATCCTTGTAAACTGATTTATCTGTTTCAAAATATTAATCTTTTGAAGTGTTATAAAATTATTTAGGCCTTTATAATTAAAACTCCATCATTGCAGAATTATTTAATCTCTTAATGGCTCTATTCTCCATTATATATTTTATACTCCCAGATTTCAATTTTAAAGTTAAGATCATATTTAACTTAGAATTAACAGAATATATTTAAAATAAATGAATAGTCTTAATATTCTACTTATTATCTAACTATTTATTCATTTATTTTATTTATTTAGTGATAATGACAAGGTGGATTGTAGTTCATCTTGTACCACGTTCACGAACACTGAAGACTTAACTTTCAAACCAATGGAATCTGAGTAAGTGGATGAATACTATATTTTTATTGGGAAATGTGTTTTAAGTTCCTTTAAAATGACGTGTAGGTGTGTACAAATAGACACTATTAATGAATTCAGTACAAAATTATATGGCAATGTCATGACCTTGATTTGATAGGTTTGATCCAAACTTGAGGGTTAAAAAATACTAAGCAGGTAGGGTGTTTAAAAAATTACATTTACAGTTTAGCTCCACTTTCATAAATAGGTACTTAACTTAAGGTGTGAAAGTAATGATCCTAATAGCAACTTGGGTATGAAAGTAATGATACAAATAGCAACTTTGGGTGTGAAAGTAATTATAACAATAGTAGTTTTTTGTGTGAAAGTAATTATAACAATAGGTACATTATTTACATATAAAATAACTGATCAATAGCTAGGACATATTCGGGGTCATATTTGTTTAAAAAAATTGTATTTTAAGTTTTTTATAATTATTAAAAATGAACTAGAAACATTAAACCACTTTAATTGTAATGTGTATTTATAGCAAAAATGTCATAATTTTTTTAAATAATAAAACTAGCTTTAGTATTTTGAAAAGGTTTGTGTCACATTTGTAAAATTCTTGAAAAAGTAACTGTTTGTGTTTTTACCGTTTGTAAACATATTTATAGAAAGCTTCCAAATAAGAATGCTGTTTAAAATGTAAGTTAAGCACTTTCTTTTTAATTCCAAATATTTAGGATCCGCGGTTTGACGGTGCTGTTTGCCCATGATTATGAACGCTGAGGCACATTTGATTTGATACTACATATCTTCATACGCATGACAGTGACGTGAAATTTTAAATTATTTTACTGTGGTAATAAACTAAATTACTAGCTCATATGTGGGGAGTGCACTGCAGCATCTATATTATAATTTTTTGAGTATAAGTAGAAATAAAATTCACGACCTATACACCTGGCCAGGACTCTACCCCTGATCTCCCACCATCGGCTATCTAGTCTAATGCGAGACGGACGACTTTGATCAATCCACCAAATAAGTGGGATTTTCTAAAGTACTAGTTCGTCGTTGCAGCGATGGTTGCGGATTATCATCCTTAAATATCTTTAAACCTTTTTACTGGGGAATGTTCTATGTAATGAGGCCTCACTCGACATTCTATTGAAAGGTTTATTCGTCAAAAGACAACAATTTTCGATAGTATATTTAGAGTTTTTGGTGTTTAGTTGCAAAACGTTTATTTTTCCCTTTCATGCCAAGATGAAATATTTAAAACGACCCTTTTCCCATTTCTGTATCAAACTATTTGATGCACCATACCAATTAAATAAGAATTAAGTTGTTATTATATTTAGCCAAAGTTTTTTTTTCTTACCTATATACAATCATAAACAAATCAGGGCTTCCGTGGAGATGGGAAGAAAAAAAAAGAATCATTGTAAAGATGAGCCATTGTGCATCTCGCTCTCACACATTCTCTCTCTCCTCTCTCACACTCATTATCGTCTCCCACCCTCTCACTCACACTTTCTCCCTCTCTCCTCTTACACACACTATCACACAATCTCTCTCAAATTATCTTATCACACTCTCTTTTAAACTCTATCTCTCAAACACACACTCTCTCTCTTATAATCACAATCTGTCTTAAACTCACTCTCTTTCCCTCAAATTCTCTCCCTGTCACAAACTTACTCTCTTTCTGTCTCAAACTCTCCTACTCAATCTTTCTCTCTCCCTCAAAATATCTCTCTAGATTTCTCTATAACCCTCTCACTCAAACCTACTCTCAAAAAAAATCTTTGATAATCCCCTCAAAATTAAGTGGTAATATGGAAACATAACTGAACTTATTGTATTTGTATTGTATTATTATTCGATAAAGTGAATATCAAAACCCATTATTTTTAAAAAATGAACCCCAAAACGCATACATAGATAATTAAATCGTTATTTAAACATATTTTTAGATTATTTTTTTTCGTTTTTTATCTTAGAATACATACTAAAATATATTTAAACGTCATTGTATCGTTTATATTTTATATCTCATTCGCGAAACAAAAGATATAAAATATTTTCATGAAATTGACAATTTAACCTTTTAATTTGCAAACTATGCTGAATATATTACTGATTTAAATGTGAACTACCGATAGCAAAATTCCAATAATAAATAACAGTTTACCTATTTTAAGCAACTCAATCTAGATGTGCTATGACCAGCATCCAAAGAGAAATCTTGTATTTGCAGATTGATTTGATGTGTTCTATGTGTGAAATATTATTTTTTAGCAAAAGGGATATATTTTATTCAGAGATTTACATCCATGCAGTAAATAATTGTTTCCATGGTGACTAAGCAATGAATAAAAAACTGAAAATTCTCTGTGTAAATCGGGTTTTCGTGGAAAACTACTATTTTTCCCGACATCCTGGACTCTTAATTATTAAAATAAGTTGTCATTTGTCAAAATCTGTCCAGCAATTTCCTGGTTATTTCTATAACCGGAGATGGGCTTATCAAATTATATATAACATTCTTTAATTTTTTAAGAACTAATTTGGTATTTTGTGATTTTTGCTAAATAATTTTGTTTTATAATAAATGAATGCAAATATAATTGCTTTCTTTGCGCGTTACTTACTTAGCACATAATTGTATATAAAATAAGTTTAGTAATAAATTGTCTACACACAATGACACATTAAAATCGAATGCATTCTCACTTTTATGTCATATTAGAGAGGATGCTATACTTCAAGAAATTTCGCCCTCACCCACGCAGCCTTCAGAAAATGATGAAAAAGCTTTCTATTACCAAGATAGAGAGTGGAGTGGGGTTGAGATCGATGAAGAAGATTTTCCTGCACTCATTGTCGAATCTCAACCAAATCCTTTTGTCTTACGAGATGTATTACCAGGACGTCGAATTATAAACCCGTCTATCCTCCTCCCATAACTAGAAAGTGTGGCTAAACATTCCCTAATCTGTACAAACGGTCATTTGACCTTACGTAAAGAAGTGCGCACGGGTCTTCATTCATGTTGGGTGTATAAATGTGATATCTGTGATAAGGTGCAATACGTGACCACAGATGAAAAAAATGGGAAAATAGTTGACATCAACACTGCACTAGTTTGGGGAACAATATCATCTGGGCTTGGATTTTCTCAAATAGAAGATCTCACAAATATTTTGGATATCCCCATTATGTCGGCCAGATCATTCAAGAAGGAAGAAGTCAATATTGAAAAGGTAATTAAAACCAGGTTTCAACAAATTTACTTTCAAATAAACAAAGGAGAAGTAATCAATATTAGTGCTAGCCAAACTAACATAGTTTCGAGTATGGGCGTAGGAATGAATTAATTTCGGAGTGTGTGGGGTGAGGTTCAAAGTCATAAGTTTATCACGTGATGTTAAGACTTATTACTAAACCCTAAGGGAAAAGAATGCTATTTTATACAGTAGTAGTGGAACTTTATTTGTGTAAATGGGAGTGGGGTCAAGTAATAAAAAAAGTATTTTAATTTTTTTTTATCTTCCTCCTCCCCCTTGTAAATGTTGGAAAATTGGATTCTCCTAGAATATATTTGAAGTAACCATGGCTTGAATTTTTTTTTAATTTGGATATTCTTAAAGGCTATTTGGAGTAGTCCTTCAGCAAATATTTATAAATTGGATGTCTCTAAAAGCTATTTGAAGTAGTCTTCCACAAGCATTTTTTCTAAATTGGGTGCCTGTAGAAGCTATTTGAAGTGGTCTTCCACAAGCATTTTTTTGAAAAATTGAATACCTTTGGAAGCTATTTTAAGCCCTAGAAGCTATTTGGAATGGTCCTCACCTGGATTTATTAAAAATAAAACTAGATGCCTTTAAAAGTTAATGAAAGTGGTCTTTCCCACAAACATGTTTGAAAATTGAATGCTTAGGGTTCAGCCAGACTGACAAGTGTGCGAGCGAGTGTGCAAGCGACTGGGTGGCCAGACTGGCAAGTGCGTGATTAGCAGATAGCTCTCGTTAGTTGTTGATGAATAGGTAAAGGTTTGAATCTTGGCTGAGTGAACTGAGGGTGGTTTTAACAAGTGATTTATTGTTGTGGTTTTCTCATCCTTTCTCCAGGCTAATGGTGATTCTTATTGGTAAAGGCCTACTTTGATAACATTGAAGTAATCTAACATATCAGTTTTATAATTAAATATATATATACATATAGGTATGGTTTATGACCTTACCAATTAAATTAGGCCTGTTAGTAGCAAGTGTGCTAAACCTATCGATAGTAATAAAAATGTCAAAATGAGAAGTTTTCCTAGCACTCAATGAACCAACATATAGCAATATTGAGGGTGACCTGGTGGTCTAGGGGTAAGGTGTCAGACTTCTGTGCTGGGGTCCGGGGTTCAATCCTTGTTCCCGGCACAGATTTATCTGATTGCCAAACCATTCCTTCACCTCTGACAAGACGTGTATTAATCACAACTTGTGAATGTGTGGAATGCCAGGCCTCCACCGTGGTTCGGATTCCACGCTAAACTGTAGGTCCTCTATTTCATCTCAGAATCACCCTACCATTGCAAATTAGCGTAAGTGCGTATAACCCGAACGGGTAGTAAGACGCGGTGCTAATAATTATACAATAATACTGCCTAGCGCCTGTAAACTAAACTTTACGGGGTAAAGCGCGCGCGCTTGAAAAATAGAACCAGTTCTATCTTTCAAGCGTGCACGCTCAGTCGCTCCAGTCTGGCCACCTCTCACTACAACCAATCTGTTCTATTCTATATTTTAGTCGCTCGCGCGCTCGCTCAGTCTGGCCACCCCCTTATAGAAGCTAATTGGGGTGGTCCTTGCTTGGACTTTTTTAGATATCATATGCATATAGGAGTTATTTTGAGTGGTCCTTCCCTGGCAAATGTTTGAAAAGAGAATGCCTCTATAAATTATTTGAAGTTTAATACAAGGCTTAAGCTTCATAATAAAAAACTTCAAAAAATTCTGGGGGAGAGGGTTGAACCTCCTAAACCTTCTCCCTACACCCATGGTTTCAACCCCGTAGTCTACAATAGGCCTATTATTTAAAATTTTAGTGACCTGGCTTAACGTAAATTTTGGATAACATATTGGGTACATAGTAAGTGACCATAATTGAAAGATTTCTGAAGAACAAACCAATAGATTTTATATTTTTAATTACACGAAACATAAATTGAAATTTATGTTTGTTCGTTTTCAGAACTGGGAAAATTATTTGGCCCACAAAATTAAAATTGCTGGAGAAGAAGAACGTAGTATTGCCCTTGCAAAAGGTAATATATTGGATGGTACACCTTTTATCACAGTAATCGGGGATGCAGGTTGGGCAAAGCGAACGTATGGTCATGGTTACAACTCTGCTTCTGGTGTGGTAAGTATATTTATCCAATTTAAGTCTCCTTTGTTTTGCATCGCATTCATTATAGCTTTCCGCTAATTTACATAGGAAGTAGAGTGGGAAACCATTTAGGGAAAACCTTCAATACATCCACACGTGATTCGAATCCCAAGCTCCTCGTTATCGAAAATCCAGTAATTTGTGGGAGTGAAGCCTTAGATATTTCAACCAAAAAATTTGGTACCTACCTAATATATTATGTAAGTAGCACCTAAATGTTAAAATAACATAATTGATAAATTAGGGATAAAAGACTATCTTTAATATAATTAATATGATTTATCTCTTCACTATGAATGTCCTCTACATGTTAACTTCCACACTGTTAATATAAAAATTATTATTTACAAACCATTTTAATTCATTGTAATTTAAAAAATAGTCTATTTATTTTACTAGAAACATTACAGCTTAATAAGCCAATGCATTATGTATTCAACTTGTTATTTTGTTTTTGTCAAAATATTTATTATGAATTGAATTGTATTTTGAAGAAAAAGCAGTTTAGTGTCATAAGTGATTATTATCACCACAACTATTTTACATCGATAATCGATGTATTCATTTTATAGGGGGAAAGAGATACTTTTTAGAGTTAATGTCTTACTTCTTGTCAAAATAAAAATTCAATGCTAGAATCAGCTGCGCCAAAATGAAATAAATACACATATTTTAGATGGTAAATTTTATTGCAATGACAAAATATCATCACTGATTAAACTCTTTTATTTTCAGGGCGTCTTAATAGGTGCTGAAACAAAAAAGATCCTGTTCCTTTGTGTGAAAAATGCCTTCTGTTCTGTGTGTGCTCAAGCAAGTGTAGGCGGTAAAAAACCAAGACAACATCTATGCTATCGAAACTACACGGGGCCATCAACAGGAATGGAACAGGCTGCCATTGTTGAAGGATTTAGGCAAAGCGTAGAGCAACACGGTGTATTGTACAAATATTACATTGGGGATAGAGACTCAAGCACATTTTGTAGAATACAAGAAGGTGTGTCTTATGGCAGGAAAGTCATAAAAATAGAATGTGCAAATCACATCACCAGAGCATTTAGTGAAAATATTCATAAATTGGTCTCAAACACTTCATACCCACTAAATGCACGTAAACTTCTAACTGAAAAGTCTGGTGGTAAGACTCGTGTGGACCGAATGGTTGTTGGTGTGCGTGCAGCCATCAAAGAAGCAGGCACAAGCTTTAGTGAAACATCAGTTGAACAGCTACGCCAAGACTTGAAAAACAATCCATACCATGTATTTGGGCGACATGATCGTTGCCGCGATACTTATTGTAGCAAAAAAGAAGAAACGGATCTTATTCCAAATGTTGATAATAGTGGCTTACTTGCTAAAATTAATAAATATATTGACAATATCGTTCGAAAGGCAGATAGAGTTGCGTCCGACCAAACAACGAACCAGGCAGAAAGGTGAGTTTATTTATTTATTGGCTTTATTTTTACAATTTTTAGCGAAGCTAATGCAATTTTACCTTGTACTACACTTAACTAAAATACAAATTAAAAAAGTCTATAATAAGAATAGAAATACAATTATTCACTAAATTGTTAATGATATAGTTATATAATCTCAATTCATTCTTCCATTTATACAATTATTTTAACATTTATATTTAAGCATTTTTATTTGTTACGTTTGCAAAAGCATGAAGCACTCGATTCGTCTAGAAATAATATTTCATTGGAGTGAGGTTTTAAAAGCTACCAGCCCAAATAAAGTCCCTTACTGATATGGGTAGCGCACTCCACGAGCTTGAATGAACTGGAATAAGATTTATATTTATGCATTGGGATGCTTGTAAGGGTGGAATTTTTAGCACTTCTTCAAACGTTAGTAATATTTAACATTACAAAATGTGTATTTCATACAGCAAACACAAACAGTAGATGAGGTTAAAGCCTTGAAATTTAATTTGAGGATTCCTTTCTAGAATTTTTCAAATTACATAACAGAAGGGGGTGAAAAAAAGGAGAAGGGTTACGCATTGATTCACTCATCCCCGCATTTCACCAAAACTTAGGCCTGTAAACTTGTTCATCGGAAACACGTATGTGTGCAAAATTTCAATAAAATCGAGGGTTTTCTGAAAATGTTAAAAGGGGTATAGGGAGGGGGGCTCACGATTTAGTTTCAAATGTGTATCTTCGGAGTATTTTACATGACAAATAACATTCTATAATTGTTTTCAAGATAGAAAGTCATTTAAGGGCAGCTTAGTGATGAAGTGAATTTTCAATAATAGACTAGATGAAAACGTTCGTATGATAGCGTCACACATTTTTTTATGATAATAATCTTACTATAGTATTTAATTTGTATCTTATTTCAAATACTAGATTTTCTTATTTTAAACAAATTTATCAAGTAAAATAAAATTGTATACTTCTATTGGTCTTTTTGCCTTTATAGCTTAATGAAATTAATATAATTTAATGTTTAGGTATATGGCACTTGTCGCTAAATATACTGGCGGAAAACGCGTCAACTACATACTCCGAGGGTCTTATAGAAGACGTTGCTACGGTGCAGCACTTGCTCACACGAGTGGGCCATCATGGCATCTTAGCCCCTGGAAACATGTGTCGGGAAAGAGTCCCGGAAAAGTTTTTAAGCGTACGCTTGCCTTGAGGGAAAAGGCCAGTTTAGCTCGTCGTCTTAACTTTACCACACCAGGACAGATGAAACGCTCCAGGAGGACACAAAGAGGAGGTGGTCCTGATATTGAGTACGGACCTGATGCAGCACAGCCAGACTTGTCGGAAAATGAGCTTGGTAGTAAGATGCAAGACATTGTGAATACTCTTCGTGAAGAGGTAGAAAGTACTGAGAAGCGGCATGAGCTGGAGCGATCTACTGTCGGGCAACATAATAATGCCAAGTGGCGAGAGGCGCGCATGAACAGACTCACGGCGTCTAGATTTGGTCAAGTGGTCAGACGTCTTTCCAAAACATCTTGCCATTGTTTGGTAAAATCCATAATTTACCAAAAAGACCTGAATACGACTGCAGTGAATTACGGCCGGACTCATGAAGCTACAGCAATAGCGATGTATGAGGAGCAAGAAAAAGTGAACGTTGAGCAATGTGGCATTTTTGTTGACCTGCAGCACCCTTACCTCGGTGCTAGTCCAGATGGGATAGTTGGGGACAATATTTTAGTAGAAGTTAAATGCCTACATTCAGTTCAAGATCAACCTTTATTAGAGGCTGCTATGGAAAAAAAAATGTGTGTGGAAGTAGTAGACAACCAACCAAGACTGAGGAGAAATAACTGCTACTACTACCAAGTGCAAAGTCAATTGAATATTTGTGACCGTGAGTATTGTGATTTCATCGTGTATGCTGGAGGGACAATCACAGTGGAGAGAATAGTGAAAGATGTAAAATTTTGGCAGGATACTATGCTTCCAAAGCTATGCCAATTCTACACCGACTGTATATTACCAGAGCTAACTGATCCCCGTGTCCCTCGAGGTATGAGAATACGGGATCCTCCCTATATTTTAGAGGCCCAAGAGAGTGCCAAAAGAAAAAAGGATTTAATGAATTGAAAATAATAATAGTAGTAATAATAATACAAATGATAAAGAATAAATATTGTGGACAACATATAGCTGGTTAACTATCACAATAACGTGGTTTTAATGACTTATGTCGGAGAAAATATAATCATTATATGATTTGAGTGTTTCGTGTAATTTAATAGTTAACACACATCTAATTTTTCCATTCTGAGCTCCTATAATAAAACGAAACTTACCATATTTGTACTACAGTCAACTTTCGATAACTCAGACTAAATGGGGTGGTGGGGGTCTGTCCGAGCTACAAAAAGTTCGTCTTATCGAGGGGAGATAAAAGTTGTGTCTAAGGAATGAAAACTGATACTTTTTCTAAAGTAATATTATACTTTAATGTGGCAAGGAAAATAATATACATCAGATAAGACACATACACAAATAATACAGCTAGGTACTGGAATGGGAAAGTTTGAGATTACAATAGGCCTATAATATTTGCAAGCATATGGGGTTTAAGTGTGGGGGCGAGATGGGAGGTGTAGTACGCTGTATTAGTAGATCTCCACAAGCCCCTGCATTACACTACCTATATAACATTTATAGCCTGCAAACATGAGGCGGCTGGCGAGTTACTAAATAAAATTTTACTTTCGGAAACTTTTGTCCGAGTTTTCGACAGTTGACTCTATTAACAACCTTACTTTTAACCCGTGCAGCTACAATAAGCACCCCAGACTTCCTGCTATCACGTTTCCTGCTATTTTTATGTCAAATACAGTGTATATTTCATGATTTCTGTGACTTTTTTAAACTTACCATGTAATATCAAATAATTTCGGTAAAAGTGTTAAATTTGTGTTTTTGTTCTGTATAAGTTGTACACTTATGTGTTAACCCATCATTTTTTTGACAGCGTAAAACTTGATTTTAACTTATATGTATCACAAACTGATAGGTGATTATTATCACAGGATCAGTCCTGATAGCTGACTCAAATTCAGTTATGTGAAAAATGACAGCCTCTACACAAGAATAGAGCAGGATACCTTTGACTTGGTACGTTTCGCATTATATTATCAGTTATTACAATAATAATAGACTTAATACAAACAACTACAATAGGGAACGATGATCCTGGTGGAAACGGGACAAACCAGGATGGCTCAATGGTACCCAGGATTAGTTTTCCGTGTCCTGGTTGTCATTTTTCACTTAATGAATAAAACCTAATTTTTTCATCTATGTATTTTGTAAAGGTGTAAAATTTATACTATGTTTTAAAGTATTGAATGTATTTAAAATACCTATATATAATAGTGTCAAACCATTGTATTTTAATATTTTCTGTAACAGTTTACTAATTTTGTCTTGTAATTATGATTTATGTAACGGTAATTATATAAAACTTGTTTTATCTGATGATTTGTGCAACAGTAACATTTTTGTAGCTGTGTAAAACTTATGTCTTTGATTACGATTTATGTAACAGTGAAATATATGTATTAGCCTAATAATATGAATTATAAACTAGTGTGGAACTTATTTATTTCCCCATGATTTCATTACTAATACTAGCATTACTAATGTGTTGTCTGAAGTTTTATATAATAGTGTAAAATTTGTGTATTACCTTGTGATCTCGGTAACGGTGTTAAATATACATTATTTTTGTATACAAACCTATTTTGTTAACAGTGCATTGTAATGCATTATCCTATTGTGTGATAGAATTGTGTGTTTAGTCATTAAATAAATAGATTTTATAGCCTTACAAATTATTTCACTGCATACATATTCTTCAACTCCACTTTGTAAAGCAGAAATCACCAACCTTTTAGCAGTGGGCCACATAAATATTTTTACAAGACGCTGTAAACCACTTACTAACTATTTAGCAAAAGAGTACAAAAATTATTTTTAACAATGACCTTGAACAGATATTACAGCGAGAGATGAAAGCCTATATTTGAGTTACGTTAATATGAATGTACAATTGTGTATATCTTAAATAAATAAAAATTGATTACTTTTTAGTCATATTGGCCATTCGATGAAATTTGTAGGTTAATATATAGTGTTAATTTTCACCTTCTTGCACCTCTCTGGTAGAGAAAAAAATAGTAATTGTCAAAAAAATCCAACTCGTGATTTTGATGGATGTCGACGTTTCATGACTCCCTGAATCCGAAAAAGTATTGTTTTTTAAATGATGTCAATCTGTATCTCTGACTAGAGACGAAACAATTCTGGAAATTGGAATGAAACTTGGGATATAGGCGTTTTATTAAGGTTTCTCAGATTTAAAAAAATAATCCATCCAACCCTAAAATTAATGGTAGTTTTTTTTTTTACTTGAGGATGGAAAGAGAAAAAATAGGCTGTATCAAACTCGACTCGATTAAAATTCGTATATCTGTATTGTTTAATATTAAAACAAAATGGATGCTCTCATTTTCTCATGAAAATAACTTTGAGGGTAATTTACACTTAAGTAAACTCCAATTTTTATCGTATCTCCACACCTCTTTGAAATACAAAATAGCTTTTTATTTCGAAAATGAAGGCATATTAAATATAAAAATCTTTATTTGAAATATATTTTTATAAAACCAATAGTTTACGAATTTTATATATATATATATACATACTTATATAATATATACAAATAAATATATAGACCCTACATTACAGAGGTCTTTGAATTTGGAAATTGCTGTAATGCTCTGTGGGTGTGATATTCCTCTTTTCTCTAACATTGTATATTATTTGGTTTATGCTCTTTGGTAGAATGTGCAACAATATCTATTAACTCATTTCAAATAATTACCTTACGAGTTTTAAGTAAATATCTCTTTTTTATCTACATTTGCGAGAAAGTCTATGTTGCGCCATTTTCCCATCCTTCTTAAAAAACAAATTAGCCCTTTTGCACAAAAAAATCTATAAATTTGACTGGGGATATAACTTAGAAAAAATAATATCATGCTAGAAAATTACGAAGCTTAGTTCCGTTGGTAGTGCCTCCACCTACGGAGCTAAAGGTCCCGGGCTTGATTACTGGCATGGCCGAGAAATTGATCATTGTTGGAATGTGGGTTTACCCTTTCACAGTGATGAATTGATGGCAGGGGGATGGATTTTGTGTCTGTCCCAGATCTAAGATTAGAGTAGAGAGTACAAAGCCATATAACCTGAACAGAACCCGGTGCTAAGAAAAAGTTTAAAAAAATTATAGCACTGACAACCTACAATGGCATCACGTAACATAATTTGAGAGCCACTACTGTATAAGCTGGTTCAGGTTACAGACGTGTCCAGATGGACACTTACAATAATGTGCATTTGTGCACAGAATGTCTACATCAATATTCCATCTCTCCTTTCCCCCCTCCACAACCATAACACACATAGGCCTACATTTCAAATCACTCTTTTTTATGTCCTTTATCGTCAAATGTTTTTATATGTATTTTCTCCCCTTTTTTCAGGCGTAACGAATTAGTTTTATAACAACTATCAAAACATAGTTTGTAGGTCCCAAATTCAACTAAGGTTAACTTTAAAAATGAACCGATGGTTTGGTTTGGTCCCGGAGTGACCTGGCAGTCTAGGGGTAAGGTGTCAGACTTTTGTATTGAGGGTCCGAGGTTCAATGCTCCGTCCCGACACAGATCTATCTGATTGCCAAACCCTTCCTTCACCTTTGACAAGACGTGTATTAATTACATCTTGTGAATGTGTGGAATGCCAGGTCTCCACCGTGGTTCGGATTCCTCGTTAAACTGTAGGTCCTCCATTTCATCTCAAAATCACCCTACCATTACACATTAGCGTAAGTGCGAACGGGTAGTAAGACGCGGTGATAATAATAGTTCGGTCCCTGACTTACAGTTTTCATTTATAATAGCCAGAGAAGAAGAATGTCTACCTGCTAATCCGCCCCCTCCCCCACCCTCTCTGCCCTACCCACAACTTCAGCTCAAGACTTTTTCCTGTCTACCGTTGACGAAGAGGTTTTTTGGTTCTCAACGAGACGGACCGGTAGTATCCACTTTCATCTATTTCTCAGCGACACAAACGCTATCTTACAGATTTTTCTCGACATTAGCGCTGTCCATACAACGTTAAGAGTTCGTCATCCATAAGGTTATCGAAAAGGCACAACAGAGTCACCGTTCGGGTTACTGTACACTGGCGCATCTCACTCCTGGACCGTCACGTCAGAATATTCTTCTCGAGAATGTTGGTCGTGCCGTGTCGTCTACGGTCCGTGACGTTGCCGTGACGTGGTGTGACGTTGACGTAACGTATAGTGTGAATAGTGCGTTAAACGTCAAATTAATCTAATCTGATTTTTTGGTGACTGTAAGGTCAAGGCTGAAATCCCAGATGGATATACTGTACTGATGTTTTATTCATAAATGATTTTACACTCTTCCTTCCAACACAAGTGTAAATATTTATCTAAAATTCACTCTTTATCATCCATACAGAAGTGAAAGTAAAGAACACCATGGTCTTGAATGTAATATTAAATTTTAAACTGAACATACTCAACAAATAGACTGCTAAATGAACACATTTTTGAATAATAAATAAATAAAGGAGCATTTTGTTAACGAGGGTAAAATTTAATATTTGAAAAGAAATTTTTGAAAAATATATTCTTTTATAATTGCTATGGCTTGTTACATTAAAATATGCCTTGACACGTATCAAGCAGCCAATTATGTTAATATTATACATTTTAAATATAATTTAGAATAATTAAAACTTACAGTGAGACAAGGAAATATTTGAACAGAATAAAATTAAAGTCAAGTCATGACAATAAAGTATTTTATTCTACATTAAAATAAATAATATTTAACCAAGATATCCTAATGATTATTGATAAGTGAGATTGTACATTTCAATTTATAAAGTAAACTAAGAGTGAACATTCTTAACTTAAAAATGTAATATTTTTAAAATGTATATTAATTTCTTATCTGAAATTTGTATCTCTTTTTACTATGAGATGGGGATGATTCTACGACTAGTTTGGGTGCAGGAAATTTATATGAAATACAAACCAAGGAGGATATATAGTAAATAAAATAAATGGTTCTATGCACCGCACAGACTTTCTATATCTTTTGTCTTCAAACAAAGATATTTAATAAAAACTTGTAAGATTTATTAAACGAAAAAATATATACATTATAGAAGAAACACTAAAAATATATGAACTAGTTACAGGAACATCTGTGTCCACCAAAGAGCATGGCAAATAATGCCACTTTTTAAAGACCCGAATACATTTTTACTTTCTCTCTATCTTACAGGTAAAGAAAGTATGGTGATCGTCAAAAAAATCGAACTCGAGATTTTATTGATTCTTGACGTTTCATGACTATCTGAATCCGAAAAAGTGGTTTTTGAATTTCCGTCTGTCTGTCTGTCTGTCTGTACCTCAAACTAGAGCCTAAACTATTTTACCGAT